>PYFS01000548.1:0-16517 GCA_003671545.1 Ophiognomonia clavigignenti-juglandacearum | reverse complement strand
GGCAAGAAGACCTTATATTTGTGGCATATGCGTGAGGTCAGGCTAGGCCATCCCTGCTGCCGTCAAACATCACCCATATGACGATCTCACCTCAAGCCGAAGCCGAAGCCGAAGCCGAAGCCCTCAGTTCCAGGTCCGCCTGCGCCACTAGCTCCCCATTTCCAAGCACACGGAAGCCATCTGGGATCAAATTATGCGCAGGGCGCTCCCACTTGATGGACTTTAACCCCAGAGCTCTGATCTCTGCCCAGTTTATATAGCTACGTGGCCGAGGCTCTGTCAGATTTCCCTCGTGATCTAAGACCTGTATGCTCGGACGCCAGGCCAAAGGCCATTCCAAGGGGTTTGGAGCTTGCGTGTAGTGTGTAATCAGGTTTTCCGGCTGTTTACGCCGCTCCAACCAGCGTCGAATGACTTCCCGGTAGCTAGACACATCCGCATCGAGATTGACATCAGGGTGCTTGGGCCAGTCTCTCTCTTCGATGATGGATATGTCCGCTCCCTGGAGGATCTGCTCCGCAAGTTGAGTGTCCCGCGTGGTTATCTCATATACAGTTGCTACAACGCCCTTCAGGTCGAGGTTGAAGTTTCCAGGACCGTTGAACCAACTTCCGTCTCGAACTGCACCTTCCCAGCCGACTTTGGCACCACGGTTGAAATCGAAAATCTTGAGTGTGTCTGTAGCCGGGTCGATGATGAGATTTCGTGGGGATATGTCTCCATGAAGAACACCACGGTTGAGATTGAGATAGTCGACGACTTCGAGCAGCTGATCAAGATGCTTCAGACTGAACAAGCGAGAAACGTTTTTTTCCATCGTTGCGCCGGGTATGAAAACTGAAGTGAAGCCAACGACGACTTCAACAGTGCCATGACCCGGGACATCCTCGTAGTCGGTGACTAGACAGTCCACTGACACAATGTTTGGATGCCCGCTAAGCCTCAACCAGCAGTTGAGTTCGTGCCAGGTCCTCAGCGCTTGGTTGTGTTCGAAATGGTACTTGAAAACGGCTCTGGATCCGGGTCGAGCGCGGTACGAGATCAGATCAACACCCTGGGACAGCCTGTCAATCTCAACGAGATCGGCCCTCGACACAAGGGTAGGTCGCAAGTTTTCCGGGATGAGCTCGATGGGGTTGTAAAGAGGCGATGGAGGGAGTTCGTGATCCGCATCGGATGAAGTTGAGAGCAAGACACCGTCCACCGAGAACGTGACAAGGTTGACCTCGGGGTCAAGCTGATCAACACAGGCAGCAAGACCCTTGATGACGCGTTGCTCCACTTCTTCGCCTTCATCGGTCATGCCAACAGGCTCTCGCACGCTGGTCAATATATACTTCCGCTGATCCCAATCGATGGTGTCCCACGTCGTAGGACCAAGGGGCCAGGCAGTGCTGGTGTAGCCATTGAAACGTATGTCCGGCTCGCAATGATCGAAGAAGCCCATGACTGTGAGCCAGCTTGCCAATTTCAGATGGCTAGCGTGGAAGAATGCCCTTCAAACGTTCGTCGGTGGTTGGAGGGAGATCCCGATATCTGACACTGAACATGCCCCAGGTGGAGATGACGTCGAAACTTGGCAATATCCAAGTGAGTCGGACGAAGACACAGTGAGGCAGGCGTTGCAGTATATCCCCGGCCACAGGGAATTGATGAGAACTAACGAAATAGACGGGACTGAGTCGTCTGAAATATTGCCGTATGATAGGTATGCTTGAAGTAGTTGTTGAGTGATGGAAAGTGAGGCGTGCGGGACTTGGTAGTAGCAGTAAACGCGAAGGTCAAGCGGCGGCTAGCGCCAACCATCTGAAGTATTACGTAATCGGCAAGTCCTCCGGGCTCCCCTATTAATGATACTGCAGCTCTTCTCAATGGCAACGTCACTGGGGCAGGAAATAACCGAGGATCGGCTACATTAGATGGCAGATCATGTGAATGGACCAACCTCCTGAGTACATACCCACCCAGGTAGGTCGGAAGGTGATGCTGTGCATGGTTTATGGACGAGGCAAGTTGCAACCAGCAGAGGTAGCCTAGTCTAAAAATAGTGAGACTGTGAGAGGTTGCATTGTATTTTGAGATCCGTGAATCCGGGCGGTTCAGTGGGCTCTGGAGCTGGCCAGCTACGCTAAGCTACACGCCCGAGCCGTGAATCAGACCACTTTGGCGGCACAGCACCTGGCTAAAGACGTTGAAACTCGCGTTGGCTCTCCTTGCAGAGGCACAGTAAGCCTTGAACTCTGAAGAGACAGTCTGATTCGTTGTATCCGGAGCCAACATTGCTAGTTGTAGCATTGATGTAGTAAGTGGCGCGCTGCAAAACGGCTCAGGGCCTGGTTGCCACCAGCCCTGGTCCAGGACGGCCCCGGATTGGACGCTGACCTGCGACCTCAACTCAGGACCGCTTGCCAGCAAGGCCAGCGAACTTGTCCAAAAAATGGACAATCCAAGTTCCCTGAAGCCGTAAAGATAAAAGGACGCCCTCCTGGTTCCTCAGCCCGAGGTTACACGTCGTTACTGGTTCCGAGGCTCCAATCTCACTTGACTATCTACAGGTATATTCCGTTGCCTTCAGAAAGCACTCGTTATCTGTCGAAACCACTCTCAGGCCTCCGAGAGTCTCATTACTATGCCTCAAGGTACCCCCATCGCCTCGCATGAATTGGCCAACCGGCTCAAAAACAATAGTAAATCATCGCTTCTATACTCTCTGCCCCAACCCTCTTGAGCAATGCTAGGATTGATGGTCACGAGGTTCCTTGTTTCTATTCAAAGCATCACTGCACCGGTCCACAGGAGGCACACAGAAGAACGACATACTGATTTTTGGGACAGCTGATTGGAAGCGAACCCGGACTGCTACTCATGGGCACAATTGCACGTGTGGGAAATATTATGTGTACGCCTCATGTGACCATGTGTGGCAAATATACAGCCACGAATGTGGGAGCTCGACGAGCGCTGCCAAAAACAACGTCTTCTGCAAACCATCACCAGCGCCGGTTTATAACATCACTCTGTTCTACGTGAACCAACCTTGTAGCAGCTGCTAAAAAAAGTCTAGCTCTTGAACGAGTGGGTACCTTCAAACCCCCATGTTCTGCCGGTGTTTGACGTTGACCCATCGCAGATTCGTGTCAACTCAATGACATGCGTTGAGGGGAGTACCAAAGGACAACAGGCATCCATGGATGGCGGCTCCAAACTCAATGAAGGAATCGAATTGGTTTCGGATTGAGAAAGAAATGAGCAAAACCACTGGGAAGGTCGTGAAACAAACTACTTATGTACCGTGCAAGAGCCATGATCACAAGTTGGACGTTTTCTAGAACGTGATAGAGGACAAGATTTTGAACAGTCTGGAAGTTTCCATCATGCTGATAAAGTGATGTGCGTGTTACACGAAGATAGCGGACGACATCCTGAAGGCAGTGAACTCGGCTATGGCCTCCTACTTGAGTATAGTAGGTATCCCACAAGAGGCATTCCACGACCTTGAAGAGAAGAGGCGATTATTCCAAGTTTTTTTTAGTTTCAAACCTTCCGCATCTTCTGATTACGATCAATAGCATCGATCAGCTACGGAATTTGGACAAGATATCTATATTTGTGGGCAACTGCGGGATCACAGGATATTGGTCAGCACTCACAAAGCGAGTGGAGTTTTCTGTCGCCGGGAAATGCCCAAGACCTTCCATGTTCTTGAGGTTGGCGCCCTTGATCTTGTCTGAGGAAGCCTTGCTCATTTCTGGCGTGGTGCTCCAGTCGTACTCTACGGTCAGGAAGTAGATCGGGCACTTGTTCACATCGATTTGATGACTTCGATCACGATCATCGAAACCGCAGAGGTGAAAGCCGATGTCCCCATGCAATATACCTAAAGGGAGAAGCGATGGTATACTGTCATGTATCCATGACGGGCTTGTCCACAGGGACGAGAGGATATATGTAATAACAGCCCTAGATGACTGGGCAAACTTTGTTGAGCGCTCACTACTTGGGCATTACTCACAGTACGTAGTAGAGTACCTATTACAAAGCGCCGCTCTTTTGCAAATACACGTCGAGCATGCTCAAAGTGCGGAGTCTAGTGAGCTCCAAGGTTTTGTCCAAGAAGAAGAGCCGCCGTCGCGTGCCAGGCAAACCCCGAAACCCCGTGCTATGAGAACGGTGCCGTTCACTCGACACCGCACCCTTCTGAGAACCTACCCTAGTAGCTACTCCGTAACAAACCGATATTTTCAGCGTGCGATTTGCTTCGGAATACTCGGAAACTGTGTGATCAGGAATTAAGAATCGCAAAATGGCCTCACCAAACAATCTGCCCCCCGTGAACCGCATTATCACGGCACACAATGCCGCGGGCGAGGCCATCTTCGACAAAACGATTCCCACGGCTGCCTCATGGGAATCCGAGAGCCGGCAAGCGGCACTATTCCTTGCCTACACCACCTCTGGATTCCCAATCAACATCAACCCCGACAAGGAAGGCGACCGGGAGCAGGACCTCGAGAAGTACGAGAGGAACCTGAACAACCCTCCCAAAGCCCTCGCCCACGACAACGGTGCGTAAACAGTCGAGATCACAATCCAGTAGAAATCCCAATGCTGATCCATGGTACACACCTCAAGGCAGCGTCCTCCGCTACGTGGACATAGCCCCCAAGGCAGAGCTGTACATGCACCGCACCATCTCGGTAGACTACGGCATTGTGCTGGAGGGACAGGTCGAGGCCATCCTGGACTCGGGCGAGACGAGGCTCATGAACAGGGGCGACTCGATCGTGCAGCGGGCCACCATGCACGGGTGGAGGAACCCTCGCGACGAGTGGGCGCGGATGGTGTTTGTCTTGCTTGGGAGCTGTGAGCGGCCGGTGGTGGGAGGCAAGGCCTTGGAGTCGGACCTTCCGCCAGAGAAGCGTTGAAGATGATCCGGAAAAGGTCAAGTCATGATGAGGGATAGGTACCTATGCGTTGATCGGGGACATACGAGACCATCTGGCGTTACGAGGACCTAGTATTGGAGGAAGCTCTGCTAGTGAGGGTCGTTTGTTCCCCCGAATGATAAGATAACTTTCGAAGGACCAAGTCGTACTACAATGTTGCTTCCAGAAGATTTCTGTCCTTGATGGACAATCATATCTGCCTTCTATGGGAGTCTTTGGGAAGTGCCGCCTCATTTACCGGCCCATGACCACTGCCTTCCAGGGAGCACTTAGGTAAGTCGAGTCCCAGCCCATTACGAAGTCCCTGAGTATTTCGGAAAAGAATCATCTCTTGAAACGTCACGTATCTCATTAGCTCTTCAGATATTGCAGTTCATCACAATACTTGCTCTTTCCTTGACGTGCTGACAACACGTTCAGCACGACGCTTCAAGCCTTTCGTTCAAAACAGATATTCTTTGCCCGGCTGACCACCATGAACAACGACGACATCAACAACGTGGGTGCGTCGAGCAGTCGGGCGGATGAACTTCAGAACAGGCCGGGCCCCGTTGAGCGCGTAACCTCATGGTCAACCCCTTCCACTTTGGTAAACACAGACTCATCATTGGCCGTCCAATCGAATCAAGAAGCAGACCAGTCAGGTTTTGTCACGACCCCAGGGACATCTGCGGCGGCATCTCAGGAGGCACAAGAGACTCGCCACAAGAAGAGGTTCAAGGGCATGCAGAACTGGAACACCAAATAGATGGATATGTCATCACAATCCAGAAGAAAGAGACAGAGGATGGCGGTGCTGTCGTCACCAGCTCATGGAAAAATAAGGAGATGTATATTGTACATACAGTACAGCAGTATTTTAGTGTCATGGAGGTGGTGATCGTCTCATACCCTAACCCTTGTCAGTCACCCATCCTCTTCAACTCCAGACTTTACGCGTCCCCCAACTTCCAAACACCCCGACGTCACTGAGAATTTTCTTACCCACCACATCACCTCTGCTCTGTAGCAGCAAAACCAGGCATTATGGCCACCAAGAGGGACCTCGAGTCCATCACAGAGCCCCATGGCGACACCTCATCCCCTACGCCGTCCAGCAAGCGCGCGCGCAACTCAAACGGCCCCAACCAGAGAAAGTCCCACCACGAGCAGCGTCAGAAGCAGTCAGAGGCACCAACGGACTTGACTTACGGCCAGCGATACTGCTTCTCGAGCGTCAACGACATGAGCGACGAGGACCTTGAGTTCGAGGACGAAACAGACGCCCTCGCGTACCTCCAGTCCGTTCGGTAAGCAAGAGCACCCCTTCTCCATCTCTCTCTCCCCTCTGTTCTCCCACGCGACGTCATCTCGAACCTTGGCTGAACCTTTTCCTCCTCCGCCCTTTCTACAGCATACAAGACATTGTACTGATTTGGTGAGTAACCCACAGCCACGAAGCAAGCGCCATCCCCCACCTTCTCGTTGCGCCCAAATCCGGACCACAACTTCTCCCACCAGACGGCACCTCCGCGCCCGAAGCACACGACAACGACGCCCCCCTCGACCGGAGCATCTACCACAACGGCACCGGCGACGCCCGTGGCTACTACCAAGACGGCGCATACACCGCCGCGCCCCTCCCCTCCCTCGCGCCCTCCTCGCCAACCTCCTCCGACGACCACAACGCCCTCATCGAAAACGCCTACTTCGCCTCCCTCATCTCCGCCTTCCACCACCTGCGCACAACCCTCCACCGCGACCCCCCACCCTCCGCCCTCGCCGAGCTCGACGCCGACCACTCCCCCCACGTCGGCACCTTCGGCCCGCGCAGCCACACCTTCGCGCTGTGGGCCAAGCGCATCCGCCAGACGGACCCGCGGCCGGCGCAGGTCGCGGGCATGGACAAGGCGGGGGTGCTGCGGCTGCTGCGCGTGATTCTCGGCGGGAAGTTCCTCCGGAGTGGCGGCGAGGTGCACGAACGCACGAGTCGGTGGTTGTGGGCGCTGCTGGCAAGACTGCCGGATCGCGGGGAGATGGACCATACGGAGGTGGGGCATGTGCGGGAGTTGGGGAAGCGGGCGGCGTTGTTGATGCATTCGCTGAAGGAGATGGCTGCGTTGAGGGAGGAGGTGGAGCTGGGGGGCCATGATGGGGAGGGGGATGAGGAGGTGTGGGTTGGTGAGGGTGGAGAGGACTTTGAGCTTGATGAGGTTCAGGCGGTGCCGGTCGTTGACGAAAGCGGTGCGAGTCCGAAGTCTCGAGACGATGCTCCAGAGGATGGCGAGGCGAAGGCTGAGCAAGGCGTCAAGTTCGAGCAAAACGATGCTCCAGCCGAAGCAGGAGACCCTCAGAAGACGTCTCAGCCACTAGCCCCTACCGACGACCTCTCCGCATCCACCCGCACTCTCGATCCCGACCACAACCTAAACAACCGCCTCGACATCCCACCATTACAGACCTCCGACGCCCCTCTCGCCCCCACCAACGCGCCAGCCTCTCCCGCTCCCGACAGCGACCTCGAAGACGGCGAGATCGCAGACGAGTCCGAGCCCATGGACCTCGACGAGGACTTTGAGAGCGCCAAGGCCCGGCTGCTGGCTAATCTGGAGAACACATCCGCCAAGGAGGTGGACGACGACGACGACGAAGAAGAGGTAGTCGTCAAGCCTGAGGAGGATGAGGAGGTGCCGCAGCAGTATGACGCTGCGCGTGCGCGGATGAACATGCGCGCGACGCTGAATATGATTCTGACGGTGGCGGGTGAGTTCTACGGGCAGAGGGATCTGCTTGAGTTCCGCGATCCGTTTCAGGGCATCTGAGCATGGCAGCCTGTCCGGTGAAATGGTTGGATCAGATGCTGTCAAGGTTGTATACACAACGACGAGCCAGAGAGAAGACATAGGTGAGATCACGGTGGGTGGTCGTTTTCGCTATCTTCCATTCCACACCCACTTTAGGTTTCTGTGTTTCTGTTGGATGAAGGCCGTTCGTCCAATGACGGCCATGTTGCATTACTACCATGCTACACATGTAGCTTGGTACTGCCTACCTTGGCATAGCTGAGGGTATTCTAGTAGAAACTCAAGAGAGCAATGCTTACAAGCAAGCCTATACGTTCCCTCTCTCTCCCTCCCTATCCTGATAACATCCACTATGATGCGACCTATGGCATAGCCTTTCAAAGAGGACACTATAGTGTCCTCTTTGAAAGGCTATGCCATAGGTCGCATCATAGTGGATGTTATCAGGATAGGGAGGGAGAGAGAGGGAACGTATAGGCTTGCTTGTAAGCATTGCTCTCTTGAGTTTCTACTAGAATACCCTCAGCTATGCCAAGGTAGGCAGTACCAAGCTACATGTGTAGCATGGTAGTAATGCAACATGGCCGTCATTGGACGAACGGCCTTCATCCAACAGAAACACAGAAACCTAAAGTGGGTGTGGAATGGAAGATAGCGAAAACGACCACCCACCGTGATCTCACCTATGTCTTCTCTCTGGCTCGTCGTTGTGTATACAACCTTGACAGCATCTGATCCAACCATTTCACCGGACAGGCTGCCATGCTCAGATGCCCTGAAACGGATCGCGGAACTCAAGCAGATCCCTCTGCCCGTAGAACTCACCCGCCACCGTCAGAATCATATTCAGCGTCGCGCGCATGTTCATCCGCGCACGCGCAGCGTCATACTGCTGCGGCACCTCCTCATCCTCCTCAGGCTTGACGACTACCTCTTCTTCGTCGTCGTCGTCGTCCACCTCCTTGGCGGATGTGTTCTCCAGATTAGCCAGCAGCCGGGCCTTGGCGCTCTCAAAGTCCTCGTCGAGGTCCATGGGCTCGGACTCGTCTGCGATCTCGCCGTCTTCGAGGTCGCTGTCGGGAGCGGGAGAGGCTGGCGCGTTGGTGGGGGCGAGAGGGGCGTCGGAGGTCTGTAATGGTGGGATGTCGAGGCGGTTGTTTAGGTTGTGGTCGGGATCGAGAGTGCGGGTGGATGCGGAGAGGTCGTCGGTAGGGGCTAGTGGCTGAGACGTCTTCTGAGGGTCTCCTGCTTCGGCTGGAGCATCGTTTTGCTCGAACTTGACGCCTTGCTCAGCCTTCGCCTCGCCATCCTCTGGAGCATCGTCTCGAGACTTCGGACTCGCACCGCTTTCGTCAACGACCGGCACCGCCTGAACCTCATCAAGCTCAAAGTCCTCTCCACCCTCACCAACCCACACCTCCTCATCCCCCTCCCCATCATGGCCCCCCAGCTCCACCTCCTCCCTCAACGCAGCCATCTCCTTCAGCGAATGCATCAACAACGCCGCCCGCTTCCCCAACTCCCGCACATGCCCCACCTCCGTATGGTCCATCTCCCCGCGATCCGGCAGTCTTGCCAGCAGCGCCCACAACCACCGACTCGTGCGTTCGTGCACCTCGCCGCCACTCCGGAGGAACTTCCCGCCGAGAATCACGCGCAGCAGCCGCAGCACCCCCGCCTTGTCCATGCCCGCGACCTGCGCCGGCCGCGGGTCCGTCTGGCGGATGCGCTTGGCCCACAGCGCGAAGGTGTGGCTGCGCGGGCCGAAGGTGCCGACGTGGGGGGAGTGGTCGGCGTCGAGCTCGGCGAGGGCGGAGGGTGGGGGGTCGCGGTGGAGGGTTGTGCGCAGGTGGTGGAAGGCGGAGATGAGGGAGGCGAAGTAGGCGTTTTCGATGAGGGCGTTGTGGTCGTCGGAGGAGGTTGGCGAGGAGGGCGCGAGGGAGGGGAGGGGCGCGGCGGTGTATGCGCCGTCTTGGTAGTAGCCACGGGCGTCGCCGGTGCCGTTGTGGTAGATGCTCCGGTCGAGGGGGGCGTCGTTGTCGTGTGCTTCGGGCGCGGAGGTGCCGTCTGGTGGGAGAAGTTGTGGTCCGGATTTGGGCGCAACGAGAAGGTGGGGGATGGCGCTTGCTTCGTGGCTGTGGGTTACTCACCAAATCAGTACAATGTCTTGTATGCTGTAGAAAGGGCGGAGGAGGAAAAGGTTCAGCCAAGGTTCGAGATGACGTCGCGTGGGAGAACAGAGGGGAGAGAGAGATGGAGAAGGGGTGCTCTTGCTTACCGAACGGACTGGAGGTACGCGAGGGCGTCTGTTTCGTCCTCGAACTCAAGGTCCTCGTCGCTCATGTCGTTGACGCTCGAGAAGCAGTATCGCTGGCCGTAAGTCAAGTCCGTTGGTGCCTCTGACTGCTTCTGACGCTGCTCGTGGTGGGACTTTCTCTGGTTGGGGCCGTTTGAGTTGCGCGCGCGCTTGCTGGACGGCGTAGGGGATGAGGTGTCGCCATGGGGCTCTGTGATGGACTCGAGGTCCCTCTTGGTGGCCATAATGCCTGGTTTTGCTGCTACAGAGCAGAGGTGATGTGGTGGGTAAGAAAATTCTCAGTGACGTCGGGGTGTTTGGAAGTTGGGGGACGCGTAAAGTCTGGAGTTGAAGAGGATGGGTGACTGACAAGGGTTAGGGTATGAGACGATCACCACCTCCATGACACTAAAATACTGCTGTACTGTATGTACAATATACATCTCCTTATTTTTCCATGAGCTGGTGACGACAGCACCGCCATCCTCTGTCTCTTTCTTCTGGATTGTGATGACATATCCATCTATTTGGTGTTCCAGTTCTGCATGCCCTTGAACCTCTTCTTGTGGCGAGTCTCTTGTGCCTCCTGAGATGCCGCCGCAGATGTCCCTGGGGTCGTGACAAAACCTGACTGGTCTGCTTCTTGATTCGATTGGACGGCCAATGATGAGTCTGTGTTTACCAAAGTGGAAGGGGTTGACCATGAGGTTACGCGCTCAACGGGGCCCGGCCTGTTCTGAAGTTCATCCGCCCGACTGCTCGACGCACCCACGTTGTTGATGTCGTCGTTGTTCATGGTGGTCAGCCGGGCAAAGAATATCTGTTTTGAACGAAAGGCTTGAAGCGTCGTGCTGAACGTGTTGTCAGCACGTCAAGGAAAGAGCAAGTATTGTGATGAACTGCAATATCTGAAGAGCTAATGAGATACGTGACGTTTCAAGAGATGATTCTTTTCCGAAATACTCAGGGACTTCGTAATGGGCTGGGACTCGACTTACCTAAGTGCTCCCTGGAAGGCAGTGGTCATGGGCCGGTAAATGAGGCGGCACTTCCCAAAGACTCCCATAGAAGGCAGATATGATTGTCCATCAAGGACAGAAATCTTCTGGAAGCAACATTGTAGTACGACTTGGTCCTTCGAAAGTTATCTTATCATTCGGGGGAACAAACGACCCTCACTAGCAGAGCTTCCTCCAATACTAGGTCCTCGTAACGCCAGATGGTCTCGTATGTCCCCGATCAACGCATAGGTACCTATCCCTCATCATGACTTGACCTTTTCCGGATCATCTTCAACGCTTCTCTGGCGGAAGGTCCGACTCCAAGGCCTTGCCTCCCACCACCGGCCGCTCACAGCTCCCAAGCAAGACAAACACCATCCGCGCCCACTCGTCGCGAGGGTTCCTCCACCCGTGCATGGTGGCCCGCTGCACGATCGAGTCGCCCCTGTTCATGAGCCTCGTCTCGCCCGAGTCCAGGATGGCCTCGACCTGTCCCTCCAGCACAATGCCGTAGTCTACCGAGATGGTGCGGTGCATGTACAGCTCTGCCTTGGGGGCTATGTCCACGTAGCGGAGGACGCTGCCTTGAGGTGTGTACCATGGATCAGCATTGGGATTTCTACTGGATTGTGATCTCGACTGTTTACGCACCGTTGTCGTGGGCGAGGGCTTTGGGAGGGTTGTTCAGGTTCCTCTCGTACTTCTCGAGGTCCTGCTCCCGGTCGCCTTCCTTGTCGGGGTTGATGTTGATTGGGAATCCAGAGGTGGTGTAGGCAAGGAATAGTGCCGCTTGCCGGCTCTCGGATTCCCATGAGGCAGCCGTGGGAATCGTTTTGTCGAAGATGGCCTCGCCCGCGGCATTGTGTGCCGTGATAATGCGGTTCACGGGGGGCAGATTGTTTGGTGAGGCCATTTTGCGATTCTTAATTCCTGATCACACAGTTTCCGAGTATTCCGAAGCAAATCGCACGCTGAAAATATCGGTTTGTTACGGAGTAGCTACTAGGGTAGGTTCTCAGAAGGGTGCGGTGTCGAGTGAACGGCACCGTTCTCATAGCACGGGGTTTCGGGGTTTGCCTGGCACGCGACGGCGGCTCTTCTTCTTGGACAAAACCTTGGAGCTCACTAGACTCCGCACTTTGAGCATGCTCGACGTGTATTTGCAAAAGAGCGGCGCTTTGTAATAGGTACTCTACTACGTACTGTGAGTAATGCCCAAGTAGTGAGCGCTCAACAAAGTTTGCCCAGTCATCTAGGGCTGTTATTACATATATCCTCTCGTCCCTGTGGACAAGCCCGTCATGGATACATGACAGTATACCATCGCTTCTCCCTTTAGGTATATTGCATGGGGACATCGGCTTTCACCTCTGCGGTTTCGATGATCGTGATCGAAGTCATCAAATCGATGTGAACAAGTGCCCGATCTACTTCCTGACCGTAGAGTACGACTGGAGCACCACGCCAGAAATGAGCAAGGCTTCCTCAGACAAGATCAAGGGCGCCAACCTCAAGAACATGGAAGGTCTTGGGCATTTCCCGGCGACAGAAAACTCCACTCGCTTTGTGAGTGCTGACCAATATCCTGTGATCCCGCAGTTGCCCACAAATATAGATATCTTGTCCAAATTCCGTAGCTGATCGATGCTATTGATCGTAATCAGAAGATGCGGAAGGTTTGAAACTAAAAAAAACTTGGAATAATCGCCTCTTCTCTTCAAGGTCGTGGAATGCCTCTTGTGGGATACCTACTATACTCAAGTAGGAGGCCATAGCCGAGTTCACTGCCTTCAGGATGTCGTCCGCTATCTTCGTGTAACACGCACATCACTTTATCAGCATGATGGAAACTTCCAGACTGTTCAAAATCTTGTCCTCTATCACGTTCTAGAAAACGTCCAACTTGTGATCATGGCTCTTGCACGGTACATAAGTAGTTTGTTTCACGACCTTCCCAGTGGTTTTGCTCATTTCTTTCTCAATCCGAAACCAATTCGATTCCTTCATTGAGTTTGGAGCCGCCATCCATGGATGCCTGTTGTCCTTTGGTACTCCCCTCAACGCATGTCATTGAGTTGACACGAATCTGCGATGGGTCAACGTCAAACACCGGCAGAACATGGGGGTTTGAAGGTACCCACTCGTTCAAGAGCTAGACTTTTTTTAGCAGCTGCTACAAGGTTGGTTCACGTAGAACAGAGTGATGTTATAAACCGGCGCTGGTGATGGTTTGCAGAAGACGTTGTTTTTGGCAGCGCTCGTCGAGCTCCCACATTCGTGGCTGTATATTTGCCACACATGGTCACATGAGGCGTACACATAATATTTCCCACACGTGCAATTGTGCCCATGAGTAGCAGTCCGGGTTCGCTTCCAATCAGCTGTCCCAAAAATCAGTATGTCGTTCTTCTGTGTGCCTCCTGTGGACCGGTGCAGTGATGCTTTGAATAGAAACAAGGAACCTCGTGACCATCAATCCTAGCATTGCTCAAGAGGGTTGGGGCAGAGAGTATAGAAGCGATGATTTACTATTGTTTTTGAGCCGGTTGGCCAATTCATGCGAGGCGATGGGGGTACCTTGAGGCATAGTAATGAGACTCTCGGAGGCCTGAGAGTGGTTTCGACAGATAACGAGTGCTTTCTGAAGGCAACGGAATATACCTGTAGATAGTCAAGTGAGATTGGAGCCTCGGAACCAGTAACGACGTGTAACCTCGGGCTGAGGAACCAGGAGGGCGTCCTTTTATCTTTACGGCTTCAGGGAACTTGGATTGTCCATTTTTTGGACAAGTTCGCTGGCCTTGCTGGCAAGCGGTCCTGAGTTGAGGTCGCAGGTCAGCGTCCAATCCGGGGCCGTCCTGGACCAGGGCTGGTGGCAACCAGGCCCTGAGCCGTTTTGCAGCGCGCCACTTACTACATCAATGCTACAACTAGCAATGTTGGCTCCGGATACAACGAATCAGACTGTCTCTTCAGAGTTCAAGGCTTACTGTGCCTCTGCAAGGAGAGCCAACGCGAGTTTCAACGTCTTTAGCCAGGTGCTGTGCCGCCAAAGTGGTCTGATTCACGGCTCGGGCGTGTAGCTTAGCGTAGCTGGCCAGCTCCAGAGCCCACTGAACCGCCCGGATTCACGGATCTCAAAATACAATGCAACCTCTCACAGTCTCACTATTTTTAGACTAGGCTACCTCTGCTGGTTGCAACTTGCCTCGTCCATAAACCATGCACAGCATCACCTTCCGACCTACCTGGGTGGGTATGTACTCAGGAGGTTGGTCCATTCACATGATCTGCCATCTAATGTAGCCGATCCTCGGTTATTTCCTGCCCCAGTGACGTTGCCATTGAGAAGAGCTGCAGTATCATTAATAGGGGAGCCCGGAGGACTTGCCGATTACGTAATACTTCAGATGGTTGGCGCTAGCCGCCGCTTGACCTTCGCGTTTACTGCTACTACCAAGTCCCGCACGCCTCACTTTCCATCACTCAACAACTACTTCAAGCATACCTATCATACGGCAATATTTCAGACGACTCAGTCCCGTCTATTTCGTTAGTTCTCATCAATTCCCTGTGGCCGGGGATATACTGCAACGCCTGCCTCACTGTGTCTTCGTCCGACTCACTTGGATATTGCCAAGTTTCGACGTCATCTCCACCTGGGGCATGTTCAGTGTCAGATATCGGGATCTCCCTCCAACCACCGACGAACGTTTGAAGGGCATTCTTCCACGCTAGCCATCTGAAATTGGCAAGCTGGCTCACAGTCATGGGCTTCTTCGATCATTGCGAGCCGGACATACGTTTCAATGGCTACACCAGCACTGCCTGGCCCCTTGGTCCTACGACGTGGGACACCATCGATTGGGATCAGCGGAAGTATATATTGACCAGCGTGCGAGAGCCTGTTGGCATGACCGATGAAGGCGAAGAAGTGGAGCAACGCGTCATCAAGGGTCTTGCTGCCTGTGTTGATCAGCTTGACCCCGAGGTCAACCTTGTCACGTTCTCGGTGGACGGTGTCTTGCTCTCAACTTCATCCGATGCGGATCACGAACTCCCTCCATCGCCTCTTTACAACCCCATCGAGCTCATCCCGGAAAACTTGCGACCTACCCTTGTGTCGAGGGCCGATCTCGTTGAGATTGACAGGCTGTCCCAGGGTGTTGATCTGATCTCGTACCGCGCTCGACCCGGATCCAGAGCCGTTTTCAAGTACCATTTCGAACACAACCAAGCGCTGAGGACCTGGCACGAACTCAACTGCTGGTTGAGGCTTAGCGGGCATCCAAACATTGTGTCAGTGGACTGTCTAGTCACCGACTACGAGGATGTCCCGGGTCATGGCACTGTTGAAGTCGTCGTTGGCTTCACTTCAGTTTTCATACCCGGCGCAACGATGGAAAAAAACGTTTCTCGCTTGTTCAGTCTGAAGCATCTTGATCAGCTGCTCGAAGTCGTCGACTATCTCAATCTCAACCGTGGTGTTCTTCATGGAGACATATCCCCACGAAATCTCATCATCGACCCGGCTACAGACACACTCAAGATTTTCGATTTCAACCGTGGTGCCAAAGTCGGCTGGGAAGGTGCAGTTCGAGACGGAAGTTGGTTCAACGGTCCTGGAAACTTCAACCTCGACCTGAAGGGCGTTGTAGCAACTGTATATGAGATAACCACGCGGGACACTCAACTTGCGGAGCAGATCCTCCAGGGAGCGGACATATCCATCATCGAAGAGAGAGACTGGCCCAAGCACCCTGATGTCAATCTCGATGCGGATGTGTCTAGCTACCGGGAAGTCATTCGACGCTGGTTGGAGCGGCGTAAACAGCCGGAAAACCTGATTACACACTACACGCAAGCTCCAAACCCCTTGGAATGGCCTTTGGCCTGGCGTCCGAGCATACAGGTCTTAGATCACGAGGGAAATCTGACAGAGCCTCGGCCACGTAGCTATATAAACTGGGCAGAGATCAGAGCTCTGGGGTTAAAGTCCATCAAGTGGGAGCGCCCTGCGCATAATTTGATCCCAGATGGCTTCCGTGTGCTTGGAAATGGGGAGCTAGTGGCGCAGGCGGACCTGGAACTGAGGGCTTCGGCTTCGGCTTCGGCTTCGGCTTGAGGTGAGATCGTCATATGGGTGATGTTTGACGGCAGCAGGGATGGCCTAGCCTGACCTCACGCATATGCCACAAATATAAGGTCTTCTTGCCCCCCTACTAAATACAGTAGGGGTTGAGAATCAGATATCATCATCAGCATTGCGAGCAGGTATCGCTACTATACGCCAACGGCACTATACACTCGTTTTTCACCCACCCACCTCCCCAGGGCACGCAGGCAAGGATTAGGGTTTCAAGGGGTTCACGGCTGTGATACTTGTTTTGGTTTTTCGTGTATTTTACTCTCTGTGGGCTCTCGCCGGCACAAGCGGTCACCGCCAGCAGCGCTGACGATAACCTCTCTTTTGCCAAATCAGGAAGCAGCC
>PYFS01000537.1:0-23530 GCA_003671545.1 Ophiognomonia clavigignenti-juglandacearum | reverse complement strand
AAGCGGCGGGGGGGGGGGTCGGGGGGGGGCGCGGCCGGGGCGGCCCCGGGTAGGGGGGGGTGGGCGGGGGGGGGGGGGGGGGGGGGGGGGGGGGGGGGGGGGGGGGGGGGGGGGGGGGGGGGGGGGGGGGGAAGACTGCAGCCTGCGGATTGACGATCGTGGAGGCTTCTGGTCTGGCCGTTCATGGTTCATTTCAAGAGTGCGTGAGCCACTAGCTGATGGTCAAAGAAGGTGGGAAGAGGGATGGAGGTTGGAACTAAAATGGAAGATGATCCATTGATCACCTTGTTCCGCCTGCAAGTGTAGTGCGGACGAGTCACCAACTCACCGGGACCTAGAACGATCTTTATCTAGAAGTTTTTTGAAGGATTTTAGGTAGTGGTGACAACATTTTTCACCAAAGCACTCCTTTTCGCTTTGTACCTACTAAGTAGGTATCATGAGTGACAGGCGAAATTCGGAGCTGAGGTCGTGGGAGTCGGGAGCTTTGGAAGAGTGGCGCCAACCTTATCTCGGGTCTTAACCAGCTCCTGTTCGACCAAATCACCGAAATGCCCACGGAGAAAACAACCGGCCTAAAAGGACGTCTGCAAACTGAGATTGCTATCAAGCTGAAGTAGATGCTTGCGGCAGAGGCCAGCTGCTTAACCTTCGGCTGTTATATCACTTTCAAAGTAAAAATTGATACCACAATCTCCTCAAAACATTCGTGAGCTGCTCAATGCCGCAGACCCGACGAGGCTGACAATGAGACAGGAGCCAAACAAGGCTGAGCTCTGATCCCTTAATCCCTGGTCCTTGCACCTCGGCCGGGTGATTACTTTCCCGGCGGCCAATGCCGGGTGCCACCGCGGCAAATAACCCCGCGAATTCACCTGCCAGCGTCGATCCCGGGACAAGCTTCGCACAGCAGAACGCAAACACCCCCAGGACACCCCATAGCTTGGTGCCATACAAGAGGCTTGGCTTACCCGGGTAGACGAAGATAACCGACGATGACTTCTCGTTCCAACCTCGCTCCCAGTCTCTCGCCTCAACCTCGACCAGACTGAAGACAAATCACCGACCTACCTGTCGACCCCCACCCCCCTCCATTCAACCTCCATTCCACCTCCATTCCACCTCCACGATGTCGAACAATCAAGGCATTCTCTACGTAACCATGCAGCCCAAGCCGGGTCTGTCCCTCGATCAGTTCCACGAGTGGTACAACAACGAGCACGGCCCCACGCGCCTCCGCCTGCCCGCCATCTTCGCCAACGGCCTCCGCTACGCCGCCACCGACAACGTGCAGCCGCACTTCCTCGCCACCTACGACGTCACCTCCATGCACCACCTCGACACGCCGACCTACACCTCCCTGCGCGAGAACCGCAGCCCCCGCGAGGCCGAGACCATCGGCCAGGTCGACGTCAAGCGCTACTTCTACGACCTCATATCCGAGAAGAAGTCGAGCGCCTTCAAGCCGATCGAGAAGCTGTCTGACGACGAGGCCGAGGGCCAGGTGCTTGTTGCCGTCGAGGCTACCCTGACGGGTGTGGATAACGCCGAGGAGCAGTTTCACAAGTGGTACGAGGAGGAACACATCCCCATGTTGACAAAGGTGCCTGGTTTCCTGCGGGCTCGCCGCTTCCGCACGTCGTCCAAGCTCGACCCGAACGCGCCGGTGACATTCCTCGCCTTGTACGAGTATGCCAAGAACAACGGCCTCGGCGGGCCTGAGTTCAAAGCTGCGACAGAAACGAAGTGGAGGGACGAGATCTTCAACAAAGTCGTCGCTGACAAAAGCCGCCGCACCTACTCCCTCTTCTACATCTTCGGCCCCGGCCCGCGCGACCTCTCCTCCCTCTCGAAGCTCCCCGCCTCCAAAGCCTTCATCTCCTCCGACGCCCGCATCCAAACCACGCCCGCCACCGAAACCGGGCCCATCCTGCGCGCCTTCGTCACCGCCCCGGACGGCCTCGCCCTCCCCTACCAGCTCGAAGGCAACCCGGACCCCAAAGCGCCCACCGTCGCCTTCGTCAACTCCCTCCTGACCTCGCACCACATGTGGGACCCGCTGGTCGCGCTGCTCAAGCGCGCGCGCCCGGACCTCCGCATCCTGCGCTACCACCACCGCGGGCGCCACGCGGTGCCCGAGCCGCCGCGGCCGACGACGCTGGACCTGCTGGCCGACGACCTCGCGCTGCAGCTGCTCGACGGCCTGCGCATCGCGCGGCTGCACGCGCTCGTCGGCGTGAGCATGGGCGGCGCGACGGCGCTCAAGTTCGCGCTCAAGTACCCGCAGCGCGTGGGCCGCTTCGTGGCCTGCGACTTCAACGTCAGCGCGTCGGCGGCGAACACCGCGGCGTGGAGGGAGCGCATCGCGGTCGCGGAGAGCGTGGGCGCGGACGGGACGCCGGGGATGCGCAAGCTGGCGGGGCAGACGGTCGAGCGGTGGTTCCATCCGCATACCATGGCGGCGAAGGCTGAGGTCGCCTGCTGGATGACGGAGATGGTTGCGGACAATGACGTCCAAGGGTTCAGGTATGGGTGCCAGGCGTTGTGGGATTACGACTTGCGTGACGACATCAAGGCGTGCAG
Organism: Ophiognomonia clavigignenti-juglandacearum; assembly: GCA_003671545.1. NCBI lineage: Eukaryota > Fungi > Ascomycota > Sordariomycetes > Diaporthales > Gnomoniaceae > Ophiognomonia > Ophiognomonia clavigignenti-juglandacearum. The sequence continues at coordinate 20,947 of PYFS01000537.1, read as the reverse complement.
CGTGCCGGGCCTGCTTGTCGTGGGCGAGGGGGATGGGAAGGGCGCCTTGGTGAAGGCCATGGAGGGATTCAAGGCGAATGTGGGTGCTTCGGGTGCGGAGTTGAAGATTGTGCCGGAGGCAGGACATTTGCCTATGTGTGAGAGTCCCGAGGCGTACTGGGACGCTATCAAGGACTTCCTGTGAGAAGACAGGTGGGTCTTCATGATGTCTACGCATATGAGGTGATGTAGTAGTCTATTGTGGTGAGTTGTGATGTACGCCAGAAACGTAACTCAGGATTTGGGAAAAGAAGTGAATAGATACAGCAAGCCAAAGCACAAAGCTTCCCAAATCAGCACCAGCAACAGCAGTAGCATTCAGCCAAAGCCCACCCAAGTTCTTAACCCAAAAACGTCACATGATCATGGCCAACAACCAACGCCCAGGAGTTCGAACCCAAGCAGCAAGTTTCAACATCCACCGTTACCCTCCAAACCAACCCCCTTGGAGCGTCCCGCGCTCACCCACTCCCAAGTCAAGCCTTCCCGGCGGCGTGGCACTTCTTGAACTTGTGCCCGCTGCCGCAGTAGCACTTTGCGCCGCGGGACATGGGCGGCACGCCGAAGGAGGCGATGGCCTGGTTGGGCGCCTGGTTGGTCATCTGCAGCATGAGGTCCTTGGCCTCGCGCTTGAGGGTCGCGTCGCAGGTGCGCTGGCCGCAGCACGCGACGGTCATGATGATGACGAAGGGGTCGTCTTTCTTGTGAAGGTACTTTTGGTTTGCGTGATGTGATTGTCAGTTTGTTTTGCTTTCCAAATTTTGCCGCTCGGATGAGTTTTGGGCTGGCTGTGATCGTGCTCTTTCTCCTTGTTCGTTCTTTCATCCATGGCATTTGCTGCTCTCGCAGCATCTAGACCTCCGGCGTCGCCGAAGCGAGAAATGTGGAGCATATCCTTATTCACCACCCCCATCTCAGGGGCTTCACGACGAAGCACCACCCCCACCACCACCGCCACCGCTCAAAAACACCGAGGAAAGCAAGAAACAGTAACAGCAATAGCAAGAAACTCATAGCAATAGCAACAGCGACAAAGACAAAGACTCACCGACATGGGCGTCGCCACAATCGTAGTAGCATCCCGCTCGCAACCCTTGGAGCTGCACTTGTCCTCGCACGCGCCCAGTGCCTCCTCCGCGTGCTTCTTGACGATCGGCGCGAGCGTGAGCTCGAACATCTTGGGCATGGCCGGCTTGAGCGCCGCCTCGGCGCCGACGAGCGACGAGGGGATCTCCTCGCTGAACTCGAGCTGGCGCTTCTCGCAGAGGAACTGCATCCGCACGGGCTGCTTGGCGCCTCCACCGGAGGAGAGCTTTGCGACGGCGGTGCTGGTGTCGTTGCCGTTGCCGTTGGCGGCGGCGGGCGCCGAGGCCGGGTTGGCGGTTTCGCTGGCGGTGGTCATTGTGATGGTGGTGGTAGTTGGGATGGGGAGGGTGTTGGGAGAGACGGGCAGGGAATAGGGGAAAGTCTGAAGCCTGTGTGATGAAAGGGAGTTGGTAGAAACAGGTGAAAGATAGTGATGAAGAAAGGAGGCCTGGTGTGTTTTCGGTTTGGTTGGTGATGGCTTCACTACTTTTGGTGGATGTTGAAGAGTGATGAAGTGTGAGATGGGATGAAGTGAAGTGAAGGGAATCGAAAGTCTGAATTGAAATTGAGGCTAGATCGTTTCCGACTCCGAACCAAGTCTCGCAAGCTGAGCTTAGCTGATCCAATTGGGAAGAAGAAAAGGGTCGTGGCCCTTCGGGAGCTTCACCCATCAGCTCGTGTCCTTTCTCACTGCCACTGAGCCGAGGGGCTTGAAACGTGTCCTAACTTGCCCAGGGCGTTCCAGAAACGAGCTGTTCAGGGGCGCTGCAGGGGTTAACTTAGTAACAAGAGAATACCCCAACTTTTTAACGCGGCGCTAAAATGAACAGCGGGAGGTCCCGTTCATGTGCCGAGCCGGATGGACACTCCGGGGCGTCCGGCCCGGACGAGGACTCTCCGAGACACAAGTTGCCCGAGAATGAATGCACAATCTGCTGTGCACTTTCATGGCGTGAGAAACAACATCGTTTCGTTGAAATGGACAAAATCGATTCTAGAACGAGGCCCGAAATTTAGCTTGTGTAAAACCTTGCAACACTGTCAAACTCTCCTCCTATAAACTCCGTCGTTTTTTGGATAAAATATACCTCCGCCATGCGCATACACGAACCAGTACCTAGGTACACAACAATGCTGACAGCACTGCTGGAAATTCAGCTGCAGGAATTTCTGGGAGGCAGATTCTTGAGTCCGCGATATAGCATCCATTTGAGGTTCATCACGTCGCCTTGGCCCTGGGCATTCATTGTCTACACATCCGGCGGTTTCGCGGATGCGTGATGCAGCCCCCTTGAGCCCGTCTGATGCCTAAGACGACCACTTTGTTTCCAGCATACCACCTTCACTTGTTGAGGTCCAGAGGGCCGTAAAGGTACTGCCTTCAGATATAAATATCAACTCCGTCGCCCACCATCTGCCCAGATAGTCACCACGGATCACTTGGCCAACTTCGAAAACATGCCTGAGGCTGGAATACAAATAATTAACGACGTTGTATCTGCCCAAAACAACATCGGTGCTTCGGTTATTCCATACTTGACCATCAAAAATTATGCAGAAAGTCGCCGTCGTGGACGCCTCACTCACCACAAATTCCGACTTCGCAGGTGGCAACTCTGTTCTGGCCGAGAAATCGGCCTCTTGCAGATTCTGCTCCTCATTGGGCAAGGTCGTCATGCAAATAAGACAGGTTGTGCTGGTCTGTATGGTCAGGCGGGATCATCTGCTGCATGGAAGGCGGGGTGGGAAATGTGATACTTGCCATACCCAAGCTATGAAAGCCTCGCCACCGCACCCCTCAAAATCTCTGAACTCGAGTATGGTGGAAATGTGTTATAGAAGCGATTTTGAGCCCGAAACCGTTTTGCCACCTCGCGCGGCACAGCCCTCTCATCTGACTCACTTTTGGACCTTGTGGTGACTGCGAGGCATGTTGATATCTGGGCACGCATCTCATCATGACAAGCTTTAAACATATCCGTCTACATTTCATCTAGCGATCGCTAGTCACGCTCATAAGGCCGCTATCCTGTTTTTCATTCAGGCAACCAGACCTCAGCAACACATCCTCACCAGCATACTCTGTGTTGCACCCTCGCCAGGCAAGCCACGCCATGTGGTCAAAAAGCAATGGGCTGCATGTCAGACTTGGTGACGCGGGTCGCAACCACCACCAGTTGAAATCTGCAGTTGGTGCCCAGCACGATTCTGAAGAGGATCTCCTAGGACCAGATTTCATAATAGACGACTGGGGGGAAGAGGAAAAGCTAGGAGACACCTCAGCATCTTTCTCACAATTCCCAGGCGTGATTGCCTATGAGACTGTCGACTGCGCTGAATATGGACTGGATGGAGAAGATGAATATGTCCTCGTGGAGTCAGTTCCACTGATTTGCGAAGCCTGTTGTCTGCCTCTATCACCGAGCACGATGGCGCTCAGCGGCTTCCAGGTGCTGACCGAAAGTTTCGGTGAAATCAATCTTCAGCACGACTCGACCACCATCAACGACTTCCACTTCTCCAAGTCAGTATCTCCTATATTTTATGTAGTCCCGCACTGCTGATATTGACACCTCGACTACTTTAGAGTTTCCCGAGCTTCCTTTCAGCATGCGGTCGACCATTTTCGTTCTCACCTCGAAACTGACGAGTTTGAAAAGATCGTCAAGCCCACCAGCTTTGCAGACGTTATATCGGCATTGATCGCTTGCAAGAATGCTCAACAATCCGGTAAATCCAAGGGAAGGGGTAAGAAGCGAGAGTACCTGGACCGACTCATCCAACGAGTCCATCACTACAAAGGTGTGGTCGATGCCGCCGTCCAGAGCAACCCCGAGATTGCCAGTCTGGTCTGGGCATGCATGAAATTTCTAATACAAGTGCGTGTCCAAGTAATTCACCTCACACTTAGACATGGACTGAAGGCTTATGTTAAACACTCGATATACAGGTCACATCGTCCTACTGTACTCTTCAGTCCAAGCTGTCACACATGCTCTGCGATGTTGCGGACTGCATCGGGAGGGTTGAGCTATTCAAAAACATGTATCCAACAGAGCACATGCAGTGTACCGTCTCCAATCTCTATGCCGAGATCGTAGAAATGTTCAAGTCCATGATCATCTACTGGAAGAAGAATAGGTTTGGTATGTCTTGCTGTTTCGATTGGTGACGATGGCAGAGCCCCGCTATTACCTCGTGGCTTATATATCCGCAGATCAAAGAATTTTCAACGCTTTCTGGAATCCATTCGAGGCTGAATACCAGAGCGGCGCTGCCAAAATACGATACCTCGTCGATCAGATCGATCGTACCGCATCCGCATCTCACATGGCTGTGATGGCAACCCAAAATTCAGGTACGGCCAACCACAGCACCATTCTGGATGTGCCAACTGCCCTCTAACAAAGTCATGCAAAGACATAATCATGGGGATGCAGATGATCCAAGCTAGGTTAGATGAGCAGCGTAAGAATCCCCTTATCACATTTAGCAAGCAATGTCCCGCTAACCTCAGTAACCCCCAACAGAAAATACCCTCTATATTCTCCGTAAGTCTTGGGTCATAAACAACCTGGACAACCAACCGTACGACAAACTAATCAACAAGTAGAATCTCAAACGGCAATGGCTAGTCAGTATTCACAGAGACTGCGGACATTTCTAATACCCGTCACGGCACAAGAGAACGAGGATGCCTATCTCCACTACAACCTGGCACAACAGACACATGGAACCTGCGACTTGATTCTGAGGCGTCCGCAGTACTTGGACTGGATCAACACGCGTGGTTCCATGCTTCTAGGCCTTGTAGGTGGGCCCGGCAGCGGAAAGCCCATCATCTCCGCATTCTTCTACAACCAGGCACGCATTCTTGCTCGCGACGACGCGCCCGTCGTCTGGTTACATTGCAACGGCGCCTCAAGATCTACACGTCTTTACCTCCTGCGCTCGTTGGTATGGAAAATCATTGAACAGAGACCCGATATCCTCCTCAAGAAGATCCGCGCACAGAACCACTACATTCGCCTCTTCCGCGAAGCCGACACTTTCGAGTCATTATGGGCCATCTTCTTACAGATCGCTACATACCTTCGTGAGCTCTGGGTGGTCATCGATAGCATCCACGACTGCAAAGATGGCAACAGTGTGTTAATCGAAAATCTCAACATGCTGGTCGAGGAGATTGCGCCCCATGCCCGCATCAAGGTGGTGATAAGCAGTCGACATGTCACGGATCTGTCCCTTGTGACAACGAATCTGCTTCGGTATACTACTGATGATATGCGGGCGGGCATTCTGACTTACGTTCGGCACCAGTTGGAAGCTCAGGGTCAAGCCAGCCATGGTCTTGACATCCTGATCACAGATGTCATCAGCTCAGTCGGTGGCGGGCTTCACTGGGCTCGAGCGGTCGTCCATGCGTTAAGTTCCGTTACGTCCGGAGCTGCAACAAAGGATCTGCTATCAACCTTGACAACACAAGATGCCATCATTCACCATCTCTGGACTGGTTTGGTCACAAAGGCCGAAGCGGACAGGCATCTCATTGAGAGCATGGTGGCAATAATGGCACCAAACTATTCCACCCCGCTGCCAGTGATGGAAATTTACAACTCGATGTCTCAAGCCAAACCTCAGGTCACCGCAGGTGTGAGTGTCAGCTCATTTGGGGATCTCCTGAAGTCAGACTTTGCTGGGCTGCTCAGTAATGCTGATGGTCGATACGCGATGCCTAACGAGATTGGTCGCCTGTTGCTGCAGGAGATTGCAACAGAGAGATGGAAGGGCATCCGCAAGGACAGCATGGGAGAGCCCAAGTCGTCTCTGATCCTAGCACAGGAATCCTCGGGGAGATGGATATTCGAGTGTGTCCAACACACACTGACAAGTCTCGGCCTTTTGACGATACTTTTTTTCCTCTGGCACTGGAAAGCTTTCTAGCAGTGTTTGGAACTGTTTCATGCGGAGTCGCAGGACGAGAACTCAGGATAAATTATTTTGGTGCCATGGAACCTGGAACAAAGACACTGCACCAACCACGAAAAGAGCTTAATACGTAGGTTGCGCACCTTGTCCTCAATCAGATATAATCCATTGTGCCTTTATTATGATGTCTCTGCATTCAACACACTGCTGCTTGGATATAATTGCCCATTGAAGTCTCGACGTCTAATTAGGCTTCATTCACAGACCCGATTACCAAACAAACAAAAGCATAACTGCAAGATTTATATCATGGCTTCAGCCGAGCCAATCAACAGGTATGTCCCAGTTTTCGTAGAAGGAGACGACTGGTATGCTTATGTGCAAGAGCTAGGGGTAGGATTTCAAGGCCAGGCGCACTTGAGCAGCTGGTGCAGCATGTCCAGTCCGGGGTGTACCGTGTCCGGAAGATCTCCAAGATCGAAGAGACAGCCCAGGAAATAGATGAAGAAAGCCTGGGACAAAACGAAATTAACAGACTCAATTTCCTGCAGGATGTCGAGCGTGAGAATTTCGAGGCCTGATTTCGGACCGTCTATCTGCCCGCTTCGGAACACCAATACCGGGCCAAGTCCGCCAGGGCGGGCAGCAAATCAGATAAATTTGAATCAAATCAAATACATTTTTTCATAATCAAATCAAATAAAGAGAAAATGAAGCCAGATTCAAATCAAATAGTAGGTGGTCCGTATTTGATTATATCCAAATCAAATGGGTAGGCTGGCCGGCCCTATGTAAAATAGCCTGTACGCCCAATTATTGATAGTTAAGGTAGTCACGTGACTGCTAACTAAACCGAAATCTAACGACATATCCCAACTTGCCTATTAATTCAAGGTTTTAACCAACTAACCCACTAACCTCTTAACGCTTCTAAATATTCTCGATACCCTTAATCAACGTCAAAATGCCTCTTAGGCCGAATATCTCGTCAAACGCTTCAGAAGCAGGCACTGCTAATAATCCCGGCTTTATTAGCTAGCTTAGTCACCGTCCAACAAATTCGCGAACCATTTAAGAGCAGATTAACGCCATCAATATCGCCGGCATCCCTCTTACCGCTTTCAAACCAAAGGATCTACCTAAAATTATAATGGATAAAGAAAAATTCACGCTTTAGAAGTAGACCAATGGTAACAATAAAGGCAAAGACCGTTTTTTTTAGATTGGCGATTACGGCTTTTGGTTTATTAAGATCTCTGTTGTTGGTCAGGATATAGGCAAATATTGGGCCTGTAAATACTGCGATGCTAAACGCAATACAAAAGACGGCTTATTTGTAGTAGCCAGTATTTCCAACGTTAGCAAGCATTTTACTAAGATCCATAACCAAATCGAATTCCTTTTAGCCGAGGGCTAGCTAGCCTCCAAGAAGCGCTATACGGTTTTAGATCTATAATACGAAGCCGCTGGCAAGCTATTATTCGTAATTTCGGCGGCGGAGCGCTTTAAAAACGTCTTTACTTTTTGGATAATTGACGCTGACGTCCCTTTCAGAGTGATCGAAAATCCATTATTTCGTACACTTCTTAAGCTATTTGATAAAGACGTCGCTAACGCGTTTTTCCCTAAAAACTACAATATAATTCGCAGCTGGGTAAAAGAAAAATACGAGGTCGCGAAAACGAAGATTTAAATTTTTTTGAAAGCCGCCAGCTTAAAGATTTATATCTCTTTTAATCTTTGGATCTCTCTAAACGCACACCCGATTATAGCGATAATAGCGTATTTCTTAGACGAGAATCACCGCTACGTTATTATCCCTTTAGCCTTCTACGTATTGAAGGCGTTTATAGCGGAAAGAACCAAGTAAGCTATATCCTCGCCGTCCTTATAGATTTCGGTATTCCGAAAGATAACCTCGGGTTCTTTATCAGAAATAACGCTTTTAGCAACGATACAGCAATTTAAATAGTGATAATAAAGCTGTTTAGCGTATGCATAAATAAAGATTTGGCTTTTTTCCGCTTGCGTTGTATTAATCATATATTTAATTTAGGTGTTAAAGCTTTTTTAGAAGGCCGCGAAGACGAATTATAGCTATACAACCACGATTTCATATTCGAAAACCCCTTTTTCGAGGAATCTATGCTTTAAAAATCGCGGAAATAAAGCGTATACGGCAAACTTTATAACCTAATCTTCTGGATTAGACGATCTACGCAACGGCGCGACTCTTTCAAAGCCCTCTTTACCCGAATAAAGACAGATCTAGGCCTAGCTATCTTAATTAACGATGTCTTCTACCTAGAATTGATCAAAAACAATATAATTCGCTGGAATTCAATCTTCCTTATAATCGAACGCGCGCTTTTCCTCCACCTACCTTTTACGATCTTTTGCGAAAAGTCACGTACGGCTTTTAATTTAAATAAGCGAGTTCCAAAAGCCGATGTCCTTTCGCCAAACGATTAGGTATAGCTCGTCGAAGTCAAGAACCTCTTATAGCCGTTTAAGACTTTTATTAAGCGATTTAAAAGCCGAGAACTCCGTTTGCCTAAAGTTGCCGCTTCCCTATAATGGCTAATAGATTTCCTTTCCGAGAAACGCGTTTAATATTACGATAATTCGTAAAGCGCGTTTTTCGGCCGCGGAAACGCTTTAAACCAAAAAAAATCTAATTTTTTAATGCTAGTCACAATAGCTATAACAACCTAAGCCCATCACCCATAAGGGCAGAGCTATTAAGGTTTTTAAGAAGTTAGTAGATTCGCAGGTAGAGGTTTTTCTCTGTTAATTTAGCAATGTCAAATCTATATTTAAGTTGGAGGTAAAAGAAAAAGAAAAAGATGTATAATTCCAATTTGGCATATTTAATGCCTTCGCTATTAGAAACAATTTAACGCTGTGTATTAATAAATTAAAGAAATACGCCTAATTGCTTAAAATAAGCTTTGTTTATTGGTTTGTATAGATTTTATACCCCTTCTTTAAAGATCATTGGATCCAGCGTAACCTATTTGTATAAAAGCAGGTAGAGGTTATCGAGAATTTTAAAAAGTTGTACGAGGAGGATTATAATATGGCAGGCGACGAAGATATATTAGATTAACAATAGGCGGCCTAAAACGCTATTTTTAACTTTATAAACGCTAATTAGCTATAAGAAGCGCCTCTTTCGTTTAAGGAAATTTGTAACGAATTTCGCGAATATTTTCAAGAATGGCCGATTCTACATATTAATCTGATAAAGCATTAGCAAGTAAGCGCTTTAAGATACCTTCGCTTTTTAAAGATAGCCTTGGATATATTAAGTACGCCCTCCTTTTCGGCGGAATGCGAGCGTATTTTCAACCTCGCTAAGCTGATTATCTTTTTGCAACGGTACTTTTTAAGCGCTAAAATGATCAATATCTTATAGTATTTGAAATGCTAGGCTAGATGGGCTGATTTATAAGCTCTAGGCGATATTTGGTGGAGGAGGGCTGTAGGAAAGGAAAAAATAGGTGTAAATATTCAAATTATCTAAATCAAATCAAATCAGGCCTTAAATTGACCAAATACGCAGAGATTTCATTCAAATCAAATCAAATATAACCTCTGATTTGATTTGATTTGATTTGATGCCCGCCCTGAAGTCCGCGGCCCAGCTTGCGGGTCAGCCCTGGGAGGGGACCGTCTTCCCAGTAGATAAAGACCGGCCCGCCGAATGGGATCAGGACGATGTGAATCCCTTCAGCGACTTCATGGTCCTCGAGATCATGCCTGAGGCCAACAGATACAGGAGGCAAACTGTGCAAGACGAGGCCAAGGCGCAGGGTTCCAACGGCTCGCACAATATCGTCACCCTACACACCAGCTTAAACCTCGCTTTGCCAATAGACATAGAAACTGACCTCAAGGATGCAGAGTTTGTGCCGGTGATGTATCTCTCTTACTGAAACGGGGGAGATTTGAATCGGCTGGGCGAGTACAGCAAGGACTCGAACACCCCTGAGTCCATCGTGCTTCGGTATATCGCACACATCTCTCATGCTCTACAATTCATGTACCGGAATGGCCTCGTTCACGCCGACCTAGAAGACAGAGATATGTATTTATCGACGTCTCGAGTGAGACGAACGAGCCGCCTTTCTTCCTCAGGGACTTTGGCATGGGCTATGGCGTGTACTCCGACGGCTCCGCCCACGGCGCAGACTCCAACTTGATGCATGACGACTCAGGACTCTCAGGAATCAATGCATCTAGATACAATAACGTCGATCTTCAATACTTGTTGACCAAGCTGACTATTCTGCAGTCGCAGAATGCCGTCAACGCGGCGACAGTTGAGCCATTGGTAAGCGAGCTAACTCGCATGGTGGTGAATAATACAGGCTTGACCGGCCTACCAGACTTAACCGCGTTGCTGTAACTTATAAACCAAGCGATTACCGAGTTCCCTGTCACTCAAGACGAAGTGTGCCGAGTCCCTGGTCCGCTCGAGATCACACCCGTATGCTATGATAGTGTCGAGGCTTGTGCTGTTGCGAAGGTTGTCGGGACCTTTCAGATCGGCACAGTCAAGTTTGGGGGCCCTGGAAAACGTCGAGTGTATTAGTGAGGAGACGTACTATCCGGAGTACTTCCCTGTTGATTAGTTAGGATACCATTCAAATTGATTCCGACATGACCTGTCCTCAATCATTGCTGGTCTGGCCGACATCCACGAAATGATTACTGGCCTAGCTACCATGACGTGAAGTTCGCAAAGAAAAAGAGGAAAAGGAAAAAAGAAAAAAAGAGGCAAACACTATCACCGATAGCTCGTCATTTACATTTGGGCAGAAGATAAAAGCTGTTCGGTCCTTCATTATACATGTTATGAATGTGATTTCACTCAGAAATCACGGTGATGTTTCTGCTTGGGTAGCTCCGTACCTTCTCGGCAAGGAAATGCACCACCTAAAAATGAGCCAAAGTACTTTGGTGGACATCGGTACCTCAGCGCTGAGTGCTATTATGTATGAGTACTAACTCAGTCCCGCTCGGGACTAGATGAGAATTGGTATCATGCTGGACAGCTTCCAGCGTACCCTGACGAGCTGGAGTAGCCAATCATTTAGGCCATTAGGTGAACACAAAAAGTCGTGCTATATCTCTCACTTCTCGAGCGAGCTGTCGTTAGTGGGAGGACACGTTCCTTGAATCACCTTTCCATTTTGCACTCGAAAGACAGGAGGTACGTTGTTCAACATTCATGTGTCTTGACACAGGCATCTGATGTCTCCATGAGTGAGTGGTGTTTGCTAAAAGCGATATTTTCCAAGCTCAACGCTGCTCCTCCACATCACGTCGCTTTTCCACATCACAAGTAACTGCCTTTCAGCGGGAAATCTTCACGAAACATCACCTAAGGCGAAGCGACCGTCACAACTTGCTGGCAACCTTGACACTCATGATGGTAAGAGCTTGAAAATTTCCAATGGACTTGCAGCCTGCAAGCTGAGATCACTCAGGGGAGCGATATCACTGACCTATGATTGAAGCTCGCCGTTAAGATTATCCTGGTGACACTCTTGAGTGGGCTGACGTTTGGAGCTGCTATCGGTCCCCGATCGACCTCAAATTGGCTGATGAGGTGCCAAAATCCAGGAGGGAGCTGTCTGTCGATTATTGGCGGGTGCGACGCCAATGGTCATGTTCCACAGACGAACATGATGTGCTGGCAGAACTGCTGCTGCATTGACAGCCAGACCGGAGATGTTCCGCAGGGACAGTCTCAGATTTGTTATGAAGGCACTGGGAGTATATCAAGCTAAGGGCTTGCGCACCTGATGTGGATGGCAACCGGACATGCCTGGCCACACGTCTTCGTCGGACATGGATCTCCAGAACAAGTAGACGTATTATCCTTCACATTGAAATACTGGAGATAACATGTCTAAAGTCTGTTCTCAAACTCCTGTCTTTTTGACCCTAAAAGTAACCTGAGAAGTTGAAGCAGAGAACGACTACGCAATGTTTGGAGTGTGCCCTTGAGCCTCCGCCATCCCCCTCGCACTCGTCGTCACGGACCAATGCGTGTCCTTCTTAATGATCATCTCCTGGCTTCCCACCCTGCTCAGAGAGTCGGTGTCCTCCCCTCCTGCACCTGAGTGTGATACTGTAGTGGTATGCGTGAAGTTGTCGGGTCTGAAATTCGGGATGCAGTCTTCGTCATCCATATCTCCAACGGAGTAATCTGGCAGTCGCATTTGAGAGCGCCGTTTCTGCTTTGCCCGAGTCGACCTCCTGTCGGCGTTCCTTTTGTCGTAAGGTGTGGAGCCACCGATAGTCTCGAGCTCGTGTCCGTCCGTATTGGCATCGTCGTGCTGGACTTCTCCCATGCCGAAGTTGAACGTGAAAGACTTCATGAAGCCGCGCATATTGAGGATCGTGGCGGAAAAGACTGACCATATCAGGATTATCTGCATCACAAAAACACAATCGATGATGGCGAGCCGTGGTTGACCAGAGCGCTCGTAAAGAGCGACGAGATGCAAGTGGTATCCCGAAAGTGCTATCAACGGCAGACGGAAGCTGAAGGTCAGAACCACTTCGATCTTTTGGTGCAACTTCATGTTGAGATTCCAGAACTTGGCTAAGGGGATGCCGAAGATGAGCGCTTCGATGAGAATGTCCAAAGCCGTTATGAAATGCCATCGAGCAAGCTAAGAGATCTCAGATTAGCTTCTTCCGTATGAAGTGGTCCATCGAACTTGAAGACTTCGTTGGTGCAGGGACTGACCTGGGCAGGACACGAGGTCAGGCCTCCATCTAAAATCGCTCTCGGGTCGTCACACTTGACCGACAGTGCCACCATCGATCCCACGCCCCACAAGCCTGTGAGCGCAATCAGGCACAGGCAGGAATACCAGCTCAGGTGCGCTGGCAATGCAAACACACGCATCTCGACCGTGATCACTGAGCATTTTGCGATGCACAAGGCCAGAATGGCAAGAGACTCCGACGCAAGTAAAGCCTGCGATGATCAGACTGGAGCACCAGGGTGGCAGGAGCCAGCGAGACTCGAGTCTCACGACATGAGGTGGATCTTACCACTGCCGTCGTGTGAAAAGTCGAATCTGCAACAAATGTGTTTCCCAGGCCGTGTGAAAGGCCAACCAGTACTGCGACTGACTGAGCTAGATGCAGTGTCTGTCGCCCGTCAGTGAGCTTTCGTTGTACCGAGTAAGTAGTTGATCTGGAGAGTTTTCATACTCACAGTCGCAAGTCCAAGTAGGCCGTCATCAAAGCCGAACGTACCCCACTTAATAAAGATTCTGACGCACGTTGCGAGAACGGTGTAGATATCTCCAAGAATCGCGATGATCCAAAGGTATCCTGCATGATCATGAGCTGACACGGCAGAGAAAGCCGGACGGATATCCGACAGAACGTCCATGATGCAAGAGGAACTCGACTGGATACGGAGCCTTTCGCTTTGGCAAGTCACGGTCCAGCGTTTGGGTGGGCATGTGGAATCATCCGCGCTTTAGTATCGTCCACTCGGCGCAGACTGCGCCTCATGGATACATACCTCCTGGTGCCTTCCAACTGCCTGTCCAACAGGCTTTATGCCGAGGACTTCGTGCAGTGCGACTGCACGCTGGCATTAAATCACCAACGGTCGGTGATTGTGCCGAAATATGCCGGAGCGTACCACCTCGTAACGGCAGGGTCCAGCCGGTGCTGTGGATATCGCGCACAACCTTACGTCTCAAGGCCACCGCAGCCCCGTCCACTTCACCATGCTGATCTTAATTTTGACGTCTTAAAAAGACAATGGACTTCGCTTCGATGGAGAGACTGCCAGGGGTCCTTATGTAGTAATTCGAGGTGCGCAGTATGGGTCCACAGGGCATGCATCGGATGTTCGAGTGGGTACCAACAGCACCAACAGAACGCCCACAGCCCACATTTGATTAGATACACGTACAGTATGCACCTTGTGCAATTGTGCTATTATTTCCGAGAGTAGGTAACTCCCTCAAAGCTCGGGGGGGAAAAAATTCTCATACCTTTCATCTTCTTCCATGCTCGACATCTGAAGCTGTCATATCCGATAAGTCTCGTTCAGATCAATCGACTGCGGCAAAACAGAGCCAATGGCCCCATCTGTCGAGGCAAAGACAGACGCCACGATTTGGCAAGACCCCATCGGAGAAGCCGGCTCGAGCTCCAGCGATGTTGAACCCGATGTCCAGCAGGCGAAGAAGGGCACAGCCTACGACCGTGCGGCCATGTGGCGCATGGGCAAGACCCAGGAGCTCAGGGTACGTGTGGCATACCTGGCGTGCCAGCTGTGAACACCATGATGCTAACTTGGATGGACGCGCCAGCGTGATTTCTCGACGATTTCGATGTTTGGGTTCACCATGATTCTCGTGTCATCTTGGGAGATAGCGATAGTGTCAGTGCCCGATCCCCCTGTCGTCTTGCCTGGAGCCTTCCTTTCCCACCTCAAAAGGCTAACCTTTTCTCAGTATCTCAACCACCGGACTCACAGATGGCGGCACCGCGGGACTGATCTGGATGTTCTTCATCTGCTGGATTGTCATGCTTTTCGTCTATCTTTCGATGTCTGAGATGGCATCCATGGCGCCTACCAGCGGAGGCCAATACCACTGGGTCTCAGAGTTTGCGTCCAAACGGTATCAGAGGTCCATGAGCTATTTTGTCGGCTGGCTGTCTGTTCTCGGCTGGCAGGCCTTCACGGCCGGCGGGCCCTATCTGACTGGAACGATCATCCAAGGTGCGTTCGGCCACTCTGCTCCTGTTTACGCTAACACAACACTGATATAATCGATCCGCCAGGTCTCATCATCTTGAAGAACCCCGACTACATAGCCGAAGCATGGCACGGTACTTGCCTCACTATAGCTGTTGCCGTCGCCGCGCTCGGCTTCAACGTCTTCTTAGCCCGCAAACTCCCTCTGGTCGAGGGGGTTCTGGTCGTAATTCACATCTTGGGCTTTTTCGCTGTGCTTGTCACATTGTGGGTTCTTGCACCAACGGCAAAGCCGAGTGTTGTATTTGTGAGTTCATCCGCAGCCTACATCCTGGCCGATGTCCCCAGCTCGCCTTTCCTAGCTGTCAGCAATCCTTTCAAAGCTGTTGCTAACCTGGGAATTTCGTTGTTTTAGAACACGTTCAATGATGGCGGCAGCTGGGGTAGTCTGGGCGGAAGTACTTTGATTGGAATCGTGTCCAGTCTCAGCCCACTGTTGGGAGCAGATGCCGCCGTGCACATGTCTGAAGAAGTGAGAGATGCTGGTCGTTCCGTACCAAGGTCTGTGCTGAACTGCGACAATCCCACCCACAAAGCCCTTGGCTAACGATATCTTACTAGGGCAATCATGACCGCCGCGTTGCTGAACGGGGCCGCTGGCTGGGTTATAACGATTACGTACTGCTTTTGTATTAGCGCCATGGATTTTGACGAGGTCCTGAGTAGCCCTACGGGCTATCCATTTATACAGGTCTTCTACAACGTCACCGGATCCTTTGGCGGCACCGTAGCTCTCGTTATCTTCCCTATCCTCTTCAGTTTCGCCGCTACGGTTACAACCTTCGCTACCTCGTCCCGGCAGCTATACGCTTTTGCACGGGACAATGCATTGCCCTTCAGCCACTGGTTTGCTCACGTCCACGGGCATGGATTGGATATACCTCTCAACGCCCTGATCACCACGTTCACTATCTCCTCTCTTCTATCCCTCATCAATCTGGGATCGGCCGTTGCGCTCAACTCGATCGTCTCTTTATCGACATCGGCGTTGTTGACGGCGTATTGCGGCTGTATGGGGTGTATGATTTGGAGACGTTGGATAGGAGCGCCGTTGCCTCCGGCGGAATTCAGTTTAGGGAAATACGGGCTGGCGGTGAACATCTTTTCGTTTGTCATGGTGTTTTTCTTCATGGTCCTCTCTTTCTTTCCCATGTACAAAAACCCCACACCTGACGATATGAACTGGAGCATTCTGATTTACGTGGCAGTGGTTATGTTCTGTACGATTTACTATTTTGCATTTGCTCGGAAGCAATATGTTGGCCCTGTCACCTATGTCAGGAAGCTGGAGTAACACGATGGGTTGGCAAAACTCCGGGATGTATATTTAGTTAATTTAAATAAAGACTGGTCTGTGAATGTCCCAGATGCAATACGATAGGAGACGATAATATTCACCTCCAGATTTGATGACTCATGCGGATAGACCTAGGGCCAAGGTGGTGATGGGGATTCGTTTTCATCGTGACCCTTACTATCAACAGCAGCCTAATACCTCCAGGATTGAAGACATGGGGTGAATTCGTTGCCTTGCAATCTTGAGGTCGTCTGGTCTGGAAGCCTGGATACCAAAGGATTTTGAACAGGAGCGGTGCTGTCACATACCTTCCCCTGCGAAGGCAGTCTGAGCCAGATCCGGGCTGGACTTCAGCCTGTTCATGCTTTTCCCACAGGGAAACAAGATCATTGAATCACTCCTGCCACGGTGTTGAATCCCACGGGGACTAAAAACAGTCTAACAAGTCAAGCAGTCGAGTTTCTGACGGCATCTGGGCGCAGATGCTTGAATCGACACCGTCAGGGAAGTTTGGGAGTTGCCGGCCTTGTCTACCTAGGTATTGGCGCCCCAGAATGTAGAACGAGGCTTGAGCATGGCTTTTGAATCCGATTAGCCCAGTACAGGTACTAGCATGGTCCAGGTCTTGTGGAGGCGCTGCCATGGGCGCTGCCATGGCACCGGAAGCATTGCCCCGGCATGACAACACAAAACAGTGAGGCTCTGGGCCAATTTCCCTGTGACGATCCGATCATGGTCAAGATGGGCCTTGGTTTTGGCGATAATATTGGTAGAAGGGCACAGTAATAATTGTTATTTGCCCACCCGAGCCTGGCGCCGTCGAGTCGTGGACGTTCCACGTGTCGCATCCAGCTGGAAATGAAGTCATGGCCTCTGGCCAGCACGGAAAACAGCGGCATGCTTCTTCACCACAACCACCCCCCCCCCCCTTTGCGAGATCACGAGATTACAGGCTCACTACATGATGTCGTGCATCACGAAGTGTCTTGCCTTACTGAGTGTCTTTGCCCCGAGCCGCTGAAAGAATGCTGTGTCGCCCGTCTTGGCGGGCCAAAACCTGCCAAACTGTGCCTCTCGCTATAGTGTCACGAAATATGATAAGACCTCGTGGAACAGCAGTTCACACACAAGAACGTTAGAATATACCGTCTGATATAAGTAGATGGGGGCCTAGGCCTGCGAGAACAGGGGTTTGGCTTAATTTGGAAGGAAACGCGGCGGTGAAACCCGCGGCCGAGAGGGTGATGGGAAGGACAGGCGAGCTTATGTCACACGCGGCCCCGGGTCCTGAGGCCCATGATGACCCGTTTTAGACGCCTGCCAGACCACCTGGGAACTTGACAGGCCCCCCCCCCCCGCCCACCCCCAGCCCGTTGGGGGAAAGGGGCGGGCGGGCCGGTGGGTGGCCTGTGAGGGAGAGGCCTGCAAATCGACGTCATCTGCCCCAAGGGCCCCCCCGCTCCCACCGTACCCACCCCCCAAGTATTCCCGCAAGTCCCGCCCGCGGTGATGGGTAAGTTTGACTGACCACAGAGAGAAACACCCATCATTGCCATCCAATAACACCAGACTGCTGGGGGAGAGATTTATGGACTCAATACGTACTGTATGACTGACCATGATGGCGACGTGCCCATGGGGCATGGGCATAGGCATGACATGACGTCTGCCGCAGGACAGGTGTCACGCTCTCACTGCTCAGAGGTCCTCGCAGTCTCGCAGAGCATGTCTGTTGTGTGATCACTGATGATGATGATGGATGGATGATTCTCTCGCATTCTTCTGCCGCTGCGCCAGCGCTCGCTCCCGGCGCGCTCGGAACGATGCGGACTGGCCCGGCAGCAAGCCCTGGATTGTTGCAGAAGAGTGGTGCTGGTGCTGGTGCCCGTGCCCCCCTCTTGGCGGCGATCTTGCGCTGTGTTGAATGTAAAAAGGCAGAAAGGGACTCATGTCCTTGCCTTAGTGCAACAGATTTAACAATCCCCATAAGTCAGTTTCCATCCCAAAGTTTACTACTCCGCACCAACCCCAGATTCTCTCGCCAGCATCCTGATTTATCAAGATCGCGCCCTTTGCGCAGCACCCTTTTTACCTTTTAGTCCTGACTAGTTGCTTTAGTTCTTCCAGATCGAGGTGTTCATACATCTGAACCCCGCAAAGAGCCATCCGTATTCAGCCAAAGAACAAAAGACAGGACGCCGAGATCTTCTTGTCGCCCCCATCATCTGTCGGCTGCTACCCAACCGGCGCAAGCAAGCCTCATTGATCAGCCTGCCTGCCTACTTGTCAGGCTTGTGCTGTACTCGCCAGCGCCAACTGGCAGGTGAGATTCGACCTGCTTCTGGGCCTGATCTGCAGTGTATCCGCCCCCACACTCTACCGCTCCATCGCATCACCGTGGCACCCAGCACCGTTGCAGTGTGGCAGTGTGGCAGAATTAAAAAAACTACCCGAGGTCAGCTCAAGGTTGCAATCTCTGATTTCCGCAGCGCCACCCAACCGTCGATCTACAGTACAGTAGCTTCCCGGATCAGCGCCCGCGAACCTCTTTTTTCCTTACCTAGGTACGGACCTAAACCCAAGAGGCTGGGCCTGTCACTGCTTTTTCAGGGGCCCGTTTCACACCGCTGACCACATTGATGATCCTGGTGGATCCCCGACCATTAACAACCATACAACGATAACGTCACACGCACTTTCCCAATAATAAACATTCTCGGACCCCCGTGGTGTCTGACGACGTCTCTTGACATCCTCCTTTTTCCAACTCAATTTCTCGGACATCTTCCCGGATTTTTGTCTTCCAACAACACACCACGACTATAATTCCATCCTGCTCGATTTCCTTTTGAGCCACGAATGTGACACAAAACCCCTCTTCTCAAAGTTCTGCACACATCCACCATTCCAATATCACACGACACGACATGTACGCATATGAAAGCCGCCGACCAAGGGACATTCCGCCCAGCTCCTCCCACCGCTACCGCGACACAGGCCTCTACGACGACTACGCACAACCCGCCCGCTCCTCCCGCCCATCACGCTACCAAGATCCAGAGCCCTCCCCACACCACGACCGCCACCGCCGCAAGTCCGTCTCCGCCCCCGTCCACGATGACCGGCCCCGGCACCACCACCACCACTACCGCCGCGCCAACGTAGTCGCCTCCGACGACGGCCGCCCCTCGCGCGACGCGTACGGCGCCGTCTACCCGGAGCGCACGTCGCGCCACGACGCCGAGGCCAAGACCGGCACCGGCCACAGACACTTCCGCGAGCAGCGCCGCGGCTACGAGACGGACGAGGCCGACAAGCTGCGCCGCGCCAAGAGCCACAGCCCGCGGCGCGCAGCAGCAGCCCGGGAGGAGATGCCCCGCAAGTCGTCGCCGCAGGTCTCGTCCAAGTCGCCCTGGGGGGCAGGAGGAGGCGACGACCACGACCGCCCCTACCGCTCCTCCGCCGCCGCCGCCGCCAAGCCGTCGTCCCGACCACAGCAGTACTACGGCGAAGACGCTTACGGCGGCAGCGGAGGCCGCGGACGATCCCGCGATCCTGCCGGAGTTGGCAAAGACTACTACGGCTCCTCCTCGTCCTCCAACAACCCCACCACCACCGCGATGCCGCGCCCGCCAGCAGGCGACTACGCGCCATATCAGTCCTCCCCGCTCTCCACCTCCGGTCCCACCGACGAGAAACCCGCCGCCGCCAAGCACGCCCGCGCGCCAGCAGCAGCAGCAGGCAGCCGCGGCGAGAAGCCCAGCTACGGCGGCGGCAGCGCTGCATACCCGAACTACAGCGAATCATCCTCATCGCCGCCGCGCCGCAGCCACTCCACTCGCGAGCAGCCCCACCACAGCAGCAAGCCCACCAAGCCCAGTGCGGCGTACGACGACTACTACCCCCCACCGGCGGCCCGTGGCCGCGATCGCCCAGCACAGCCTGGCCCAACCGCAGCAGCAGCGGGACGCGGCGGCGGCGGCGGTTATAACGATGAAGATGACCCATATGCCGCTCCTCGCGCCCCGCGGCCGCGCCAGCGCCAGAGCATGCCGCCGCCGCGGTCGTCTCGCTACGCGCCCGCCGGGCCCGGCTACGGCGACGACGACGACGAGCCCAGCTACCCACCGCCGCGGCGGGCGGCGTCTGTCAACCACCACCACCGCGGCGGCGGTGTTGGAGGAGGAGGTCGTGGGGGCTACGACGACGACGACGACGACGGCGGTGACGACGGCGGCTACGGAGCGGGTCGAGGAGGGCCGCGGCCTCGAGCGCATACCGTGGGCCCGGGGACGCGGGCGGGTAGTGGTGGTGCGGCGCAGCAGCAGCAGCAGCAGCACAAGAAGAAGCACGAGAAGCAGAAGCAGTGGGGCAAGCAGGCGGGGAGCTTGTTCATGAAGCACGCGGTGCCTGTGATCAGGCAGGAGGCGGTGCCACTGTTGACGAAGGCGGCGCAGGCGTATATGCAGCAGAAGGGGGCGAGGTGAGAAGTAGGAGGGGGACAGGACGCAATTTCATGGAATGTTGATGATGATGATGATGTTTACGTGGCTGGGATAGCACTCAGAATGAGACTTATGATTTACGGATGGCAGGCATATCGGGGGTGATGATAGAGCACTTGGGAGCGAAAGCCAGCGAATGAAGATTGTTTTTTTGGGGAGAGGGGGGGGGGGGGGGAATTTGGGGGTGGGGGGCACCAGCGGGGGGCAGAAACGCTGAGGAGGGGGGGGCGGGTTTCCCTTTTACATGTTTGTTGGGGGGTTTGGATACAAACTTTTTGGGTG
>PYFS01000536.1:0-23505 GCA_003671545.1 Ophiognomonia clavigignenti-juglandacearum | reverse complement strand
TCTGGAAGATTCTGTGTGAGTCATCACATGATACGATTATGACTCATCGTTAATAATATAATGAAGCTATTCCCAAAAAAGCTTAGCTATCAGGTTTATCGGGCAAAAGGTATAACCCGAAAAGCCGAAATTAAAAACTATATATATCACGGTTCTCTCCTCCTTCTAGCTATTCTAGTTAGCCAGACTTCAACACAATAATAATACGATATATCAACCTCTCCACCAACTATTCAACTATTCTACGAACTATTCCTAATCGGGACTAGTGCCTTCAGACCATCCCTATATACGACTATTTTCCTTACAAGGTGTGGAGGGAGTACCTGGGGGTGGGGATAGGATGTCTTGGGCCTTGATTAGGGTAGGATCACGGGTATAAAAGTAGTTAGGACGGAGATTTTCTTTTTGGGCCCTAATTTTAGTTTTGGCATTTGTTTTCTTCCTTTTGTTATTTATAATCTGATTTTAATGCCTTTAACTCTGATCAGAGCGTGATTATTTTAAATTACGACTTTTGTATACTTTTGAGTTTATATATACCCCGATTCCGATTTTCTTTACCGGTTTTAGTAGCGCCGTTAAATCAAATATTAATAATGTTTTTTGGCGAGTCTATTGCGTAAGCCTTATTGGCTATGCTTTAGTTTATTAGTTTTTCGAACCGGAATATTGTTTTATGGATTTATAATTTACGTTTATTTCCTTTAACGATTATTAAGATATAGTTTATTATAAAGCTTTTTTTGATGGTTCGGTAGCTATATTTTTATATTAAGCTTTCTGGATATCTTTTTTTTTAAATTAGCGTTTGGTATTTTCTTTGGCTTATTATTCCCGTAATAATTACTTTTTTCTCGTATTATATTTATTTCGGTTTTTCTCGGCGTTTTAACGATTTTCCGGCATAATCCTATATTTGATCAAAATGATATATATATAACGATAATTATCCGATATATAGGATAGATATATTGCTTTTAATAGTTTAGGAATGTAGCGCGGATTTGCTATAGTTCGGGATAGCTTTTATGGATTAAGGAATATATCTAATATAATATTATTTATCGAAATGGTTTAAGGATGTGATATATATTTGCTATAGTATAGGATGGATTTTGGAGGATTACGAAGGTATAGGCTGTAAAAGTTACGCCGCCGATTTAGCGGGAAAAAGGGAGGTTGGGTATAAACCCTAGCGAATCTGATCTTTTTGATCGGAAATGAGCGAATTCCGGGTTTGCTTTTTATATTTATTACGGGTATAATATATCGAGGAATATGGGCTTTACGGAAACCTTATTAAAATTTGAAGTTATGCGAGGCTTTTGAATTAGGGAATCTTCGTATATAAAAGGAAAAGGATTATTATTTCGGAATTTTACGGAATATTAAAGCGGTAAAGATATAAGAGCTAGTAATTAGTTATAATTTTAATTAAAATGGTATAAAAGAGGATTAAATATTGAATTATTTTTCGAAAAACGTTTTCTCTTTTTTTTTTTCTTTATCGTTTTCGGAAGATTATAATTTTATACCGCTAATAACCCTTTTTTATATATCTAATAATTCGATTTTATATTTTTGCTGATTAGATATATTTATATATCGATTTTTATAAGCTTTGCTTATTCTTTTAGGTTGTTATCTATTTTTTTATTCGAATATCTTCGTTTAAAAAAAAGCTTCGGTACTAAAAACATTATTTTCGCGAATTTTATATAATTCTTTGCATTTTACTCTTTACCTTTCTATATTATATTTAATTGAAAGATCTCTAAAGTCGCCGACGATTTTTTTAGCCGGAGATAGCTTAAGTTATCTAATATTGCTTTAGCCGATATTAGAGGGTCTTCTTTTGGTAAGAAGGATATCTTATTTACGGAAAACCTACCTTTTTAATATCCTCTTATTAATTATAAGAGGGACGAGGGTAATGATGATGCCTTTATCCTTTTTCGTAGCCGATATTTAGCTAAAAGCTAGTTTGCTAGATATTTTATTTAAGCTTATTCTCCGTTTAACGCTTATATAGCTAAAGTTCTAAATAAAGCTATTAAGAATTCGCGTATAATTCGGGAGATCTTTACGAACGAATTGGCCTATCTTTTTGATAGCTATGATATCACCGAGTTTCTTTTAAAGGTTGATATTATCAAATATCGTTTTTACCTTAATGATAAAGATCTAATTTCGGCTTTATAATAGCAAATTACCGATATAGCTTTAGGTATTAAAGTTAAAAGGGTTTTGTAATATTATACGGATTAGAAAGATGCTTAAACCTATCTAAAAGATATTTTTATTTTTTATAATAATTGTTATAATTTCTTTGCTAATGATCGGCTAATAATATTGATATAAAACCGTTATTTAGAGGAGCCCGAGATAATGATGTTTCTCGCCTTTGCTTGTAATCGGTATATATATATAATTGACCTTTAAAAAAGGTCTGATTAGCCTTTTTGTCAAGTTCGCGAATTCTATAGTAATTTAAATATTAAATAAAAGAAGCGGTTTATCTAAATAGGCTATAGGATTTTCGAATTTAAGAAAAGTTTTTAGTCCGAATTATTTTTTAAAATTCGTAAAGCGGTTAAAGGTATGATTGATAAACGTTAGTTGGATAAGCGCGTTTTAGGTTTATAAAATGAAATCGAGTACTCTCTCTAAGAATTTATGACGGATATCGACCTAGTTCGACCATAGCTTCGTACGCTTATATGTAGCTTTAATTAGGATATTGATTTTAATTAGAACCCCGAATCTATTGCGAATCGTTTAATTCGGTTTGCGCCGGTGATTAAGGTCGCTTTATAGCCCTTTAATCCTTAAGCTGCCCTAGCGAAAGCTCTATTCTGGAAGATTCTAAATAGCGTTTAAAAAATCAAGGTAGCAGCGGCTAAAGAAGCTGCCGTCGATAATTTGATTGAGCAATTCGAACGTATAAAGTTATATATACAAAAGATATTCGAAAACACCATAGCCAACTAAAAAATCAAAATAGAGGACGCTATAAAGAAAATAACCTTTCGTACCGTTAGCCCTAGCATTAATTCTTATCTTTTCCGAAAATAAATCTAATAAAGAAAACTTTGATTAAAATAAAGACGAATTAAAAACTATTTATCTAATAAAAACAAAAGCTTAATAAAGAAGGATAAATAAAAAAGAGAAAACCCAAATTATTTAATTATCTTAAGCAAATGTATAAGATTCCCTCGAAAACGAATTTCTAATCAAAAGCGATTAGGCAAAAGCTAAAACCTCTTACCCTAAACCCTTTATATTTTCTCGATAAAGTTTCTCGATGGTTATCCCTATATAGCGAATTAATGGCTCCGCTCCGCCGTAATTTCTCCGTCGGCCGTTATTTCGGGGGTAAAAAAAAAGCGTTAGCTAGCGCTTTAATAATTTCAATCTTTTAGTTTGATTTCCCTGTATGATTTACCTTTTTTAAAAGCACTATTATATTCGATTCGCTCCGATAAAGCTAAATATTAATTATTTAGGAATATTATTATATTCTGTTAGTTACGATAAAAAGTGGCTTTAGTTATTATAAAGCGTTACGAAATCTATTTTTTTTATAATCCTGCTTTGCTAAACTAATTACCCTTTTTTCTTTTTGCCAAATATAAATATACCAAAATCATTTTTAAAATAAAAAAAGCCTTTAATTAAAGAACTTTGCTAATTTTAGCCGGCCTAGTATTAATTTCTCTTTTAATTTCTTTATTATTATACCCGCCGGTGCTAAAGCAAATCGGTATATCAGCGTATATAACCATTTTAAAAACACCTACGATATCGAAACACCTAACGACAACCCTGTAATCAATATCGACATTTATAATAACCCTTTTATCTGCCCGCTGAGGTATAAATAATGCTATTAAAACCATTAATAAGCTATTAAAGGAAGAAGGCATACGATAATATATTCGGCTCCTGTAGGATTCCCGGAATATTCTGATCAGATATACCTAGGATTCTTTTAATAAAATCAAATAATTTAATAGCTTTCGTTAAATCAAGATAAAAAAGGGCTTTATCAAGAAGATTCGGAGGTAGTTAGAGTTCTGCGGGTAGCAATAGGCTAAAATATTTAACGGAAACCCTAATTTTTGGGCGCTAGTCACGAAGGATAGCTGATTAAAAAGTAAAGGTATAAATATAATTTTTTTCTTTTATCTTTTATTTTAAATTCTTATAACCCGTTTCCATTTGCTTTACTGCTTTGATCAATATAAGCTATAATTTAATTTAAACGGATATTCCTTAAATTATTCCCTTTATCAAAATCGAAATATTTCATTTTATAAGAAAGAAAGCCCCGAAAGGAAAATCATCGTTAACGGCTACTAAAATCTAAAATTACCCCCGCTTTAAAATATAGTATTGGGTATATTTAAGGATAATTATTATATATTTGTTACTTTAATTACTATCCCGGGTTATTTCCCACTTTAACTCTTACTTTTTCCTTTCTTTCTTTATTAAATTAAGGAATATAAGCCCAACCTCGCTTTTTTTCTAAAAAGATTTCTTTTTAAGCGATGGCGCCTTAAGGCGATGTACGAATTTCTATTCCTTCTAATTAACCCTAAGCTTTTTGGCAGCTTTGGTTAGCTATTAACGAAAAGGTAAAGCAAGGGGAGGTTTCGAAGAGGAAGCTTTTATTAATATGGGTAGAGCTAGTTAAAAAGAAATTTAAGGAAGAGGAGGTTTCGAGGAGGAAGCCTTTGCTAATAAGGGTGGAATAGGTATAGAAAGAGAAGATTAGCGGCTTTCTTTTGCGTTAAACAGATCTAACCGAGGCTAAAAGGCTCTTTTCTGCCTTGCCCGCTCCGTTGCTTCAATAGTTTCGACATCCTCACCGCCATCGACACGACAGGTCTCGCCCAGCAGCAAGGCGGAAGGACGCATCCCACGAGGTTCATTTCCATACTTTGGGTATCGTCAATCTCTGATCAGAATGGGAGGAGCAGAAAGAAGAGAGGGCTAGGAGGGCGGCTGAGAGGGCTGTACGGAAGGGAGAATAGGTTGTAGGTAGATAGGGAGTGAGTTTGGTTCGAGATTCTTCGGTGGAGGCTTTGAATCTCGAAGGGTGGTGTGTGTTGGGGCAAGGTGTGGAGGGAGTACTTAAGGGTAGGGATAGGATGTCTTAGGCCCTGATCAAAGTAGGATCACGGGTATAAAAGTAATCAAGATAATGATTTTCTTTTTAAGCCTTAGTTTTAGTTTTAGTATCTATTTTCTTCCTTTCGTTATTCACAATCTGATTTTAATGCCCCCAACTCTGATCAGAGCGTGACCATTCTAAATTACGATTTTTGTGTGTTTTTGAGCTTGTGTGTACCCCGATTCCGATTCTCCCTACCGGCTTCAGCAGCGCCGTCAAGTCAGACGTCAATAACGTCTTTTGACGAGTCCATTGCGTAGGCCCTACTAGCCATGCTCTGGTTCACCGTTAATTACCATTATTAAAAGAGCCCTATAGCGGTATAAAACAAAATTTATAAAAAAATCCATGATTTCTTTAATGGTTAGGCTAAGCTTTACGGTAATTTTAATCTAATCCGTTAGATCGTTTTTAGCCTTAAATAGAAAATAAATCTTTTTTCTTAAGCCTAGAATATATTGCTAATCTATATAAATCTTTATCTAAAGCTAATTAGGGCAAATAAGAATTATTCCTTCGCTAAAAATCTTATTATCGACCTAAAAGCAAATAAGATACGCGCGGCATATATTTTCGACCTTTATATACCAGCCTTTCCAATAATATAGCATCTTTATTCGATAATAGATCGCTTTTCGGCTACGATACCCAAATTAACTATGGCATTCGCGAATAATCTAATATCGTAACTCTAGATCGTCCACTATACATCTTCTTTAAAGATCCCGTTATAAATCTAATCGATACCACAAATGGCCATTAATAACCTCATATTTGGTTACCGCTAATCGAAAATGTGCTTTTTGCGAAAGATTTATTTCAAAGTTTAAAAAAGCATAGCTAATTTCCGATATATATGCTAACTTCTTTAAATCTTCGGTTTAGAAAAACTTTAAGTTTAATAATATATTATATAAAATCTTAATAGCAAATCCGATCAAAATATTAAATTAAGTATTAACTTAATTTTCAATATCTTCCTTAATTTCTTTTTTATTAATATCGGCTTAAATAATAAGCTTATAAAAAAGAGAATTAATTACCGAATTCTTTTTATCTAGAATATGGCGGATTATAAAATCAAATATTTAGATCACGCCCAGCTAATAGATGATCAAAACTTCTAGCATATCGGTATTAGATCTTTTTAATTATTAAACAAAAATATTGTTATCCGTTTTTAAAAAGAGATATATATCGTATAATTAATAACGAAATTTCCGGATATAATAAAAAGCATTTTTAGCTTTTCTCTTTATTTAATTATAGCCTTTCTCGGCTTTTAATTATATACCACTTTTATATCGGATTAAATATCGCCGTTCTTTAATATAATAGAAAAATATTTTACTCTATCTTTTAGGCCCAACGTTAAATATTAAAATAATTTCTTTTACCGAATAATCGATATTTATTAAAATTAGCTTCGAAGTAATCAAAGCTTTGATCTTATCTATAACGGCCTGTTGATCGGGGCCCCATTAGAATTTGGCACCTTTCTTCGTAAGATCTATAAAATGGCGCTTAATAATAGCGATCTTTTTATACCACCCGCGATAGAAATTATATAAGCCTTAAAAACTTTTAATTTCGCTAATATTAGTATAAAAAAGCTATTCAATAATCTTTCTAATTTTATCGTTTATCGATATTCGCCTAATTAAGCTATAAATATAACCTAAGATATCTACCTTCTCCCAGCACTATTAAGATTTAACGATAATAATAATCCCACCGGCTAGCTCAATATTATATAAGATTTTATCAATATTGATCAAATATTCTAGGATAAATCGACGAATACTTAATAATTTAATAACCTTTTAGCCGTTATAATCGGTTTCAAAGCCCTTAATTAGTATATCATCAACGAAAAGCCGGCATATCATTGGGATCAGGTCATAGAATAACCTATTAACGATCCTTTAGAACTAAGCTACCGAATTAATAGTATTTTAAAGAAATATATATATTCGAAAAAAGCCTAATAAAATTAAAATCGTCGTCAAATCTCTATTAACCGGGTATAATATCATTTAGTTATACCCTAAAAAGAAATCCAAAAACGAAAAAATCTTATATATACTAAAATCTTTAATAAACTCGTCGGCGTTTAAAGGGACCTGGGCATCTCTAATCGTTATACGATTATAACTTTAGCTATTATTAATAAAACGATATTTATTATCTTTCTTTTCTATAAGAAACCAACAATTCCGGTAAACGCCATACAACTTTTCTAAAATACCTCGCTTAATTCGTATACGAAATATATCGTTAACTACCGTTGTTAAAACTTTTAAAATAATATTATTTCGGTTTTGAAAAGCGTTATAATCAATAATATAAATAACCTAAGGCGGTGCGATATCTTTATCAAATATACCGATATACTACCACTCCCACCCCAACGCCGCTTTACGGCAAAAAATAATATATTTGAATAGCTAGCGCTCCTAATTAAACAAAATTATATAATTATCGACTATTATCGTAGCTAAACGGTCGTTTATAAGCCTTTCGCTAATAAGCATAGCTAAAACTCTTAGCTTAACAAAGCGGTTATAAACGCTAGATAGGGAAATCTAAGGTAGATTTACAATTTCTTTTTTACAACGTTATTTCTAATTAATATTCCCTTCTAAAACGGACCTATCGGAACGAGCATTATCAATTAAACGCATTTTATCCGCCACTTTCTTATACATACCGTTCAACTAAAGAAAAACATAATCTAACTCCTTTTTACCCTTTGCTAAAGCCCGATTAAAAAAAGCCAGGCTTAGCTTATTTATCTCGGTATATATAAATAGTAAAAGCGGGTTTAATAGAATATCTATAAAAACTAGCTCATCTCAACCCTTACCTTTAATAATTAATTCTTAACGCGCATCGCTTATTGAAAAGGAATTTAAATATATTATTACCTTTTCCTCGTTTTGGAATTGCTTAAAAATATCCTTCGGGATTTGAAATTATAGCAAATTTTAAAATTATCCCGGTAGCACGAAATCGATTATCCTTAAATTTTGGTATATTTGATCAAAACCTAAAACTAATTTCCCGACGTTTTAAGCGTAAAAGGAAATTGGTTTTTATTACCTAAAATATAGATAAATCGGTTAATACTAAATAATAATCTAGCTATTAGCTTATTCTCTATTTTTTTAAATTAATAGTTTATTATTAAAAAAAAGGTATATCGAGAATAATATTGGACGTAATGCCGTCAATATTATCGTTAATAACGAATATGATAAATAAGAGATTGATGTTACCGATATAAATCGGGCATTCTATTATACCGACGATTTTAACGATACCACCATTATAAAAGATAAAATTAATATCTTTAACGTTGATCATTTAAAGCTAATTCTTTTTGATATATAATAAAGGGATAATATTAAATTTAGCCCTAATATCCATTAATATATTAAAAAGCTTATTCGTTAGAGCCTTTATACAAATATTAAAATACGGCGATAAGCTCATACCTCGCTTTATAATGCCAAACGCTTAAATATTTAATTCAACGTTATTTAAATTTAGATGGTTGCCGAATATAAAGATTTAGAGAAGATTATAATTTGACGGCGCCGGGATAATATCTAACCATTCCCTATTATATTAAACCACTTTTAAACGCGATAGCTTATCCGTAGCAACCGAATCTTTCCCTAAAACGTATTAAATAGCCAAATTCTTTAAATTTAAATATTTTATATTTTAATCGGAAATATCAATCTTACGGAAAGGTGCTAATATATTCGGATATATCTAAAGAATGTTGACGGAAAAGTTCGTTAAGCGATTAATTAATAACGCCTTTTCCTTTATTTCGACGATAATGGTTTTAATGCCTTTGCTTTTATTATAAGTTTATATAATGGCCTAAATAATTGATTAATTAATTTTATCGATTTAGAATAAATCTTTATTAGATATATTCGTTTTTCTTTAAAAAAAGAGCCGAGCGACCTTTTAGGTAAAAATTAAAATTAGAAGCGCTTTAACTTTATTATCTAGCCTAATTAAAGTTCGAAGCCGGCTTCGGCGGACGGGTAGGTTAGCGGCGGAAAATGGAACGGGTATGGCTTTTATAATTTCCGGATCGGGAATTTCCGCCATGGTATCAGGAATAGCTATATCTTTAACTTTAACGGAGTATGGGGAACGATTTAAACCAGGCATAACTGGCTTAAATATCCTCCGATCAAAACTAACCATACCTCTTATTAAGACTTCCGGGGGTATAAAAGGACTATTTGGTCTTATCCTTTTATTACCAACCAAAATATTTAAATCCATTATTTCAATTTCCTTAATATAAAGGTTCCGAATTATTTAAGGATTATATCCAATATAAAGGCTAATAGTAACCTTATTCGAATTTAGCTATAGTTAAAGGTAATTAATCCGCTTATTTTTAAAAGCGGCTAGATGAGGATTATTAACGATAAAGCCGATACCAAATTTGATTTTACCCGCCTTATAAAGATTCTTAGCCATTTATTCCTCGTAGCGTTTTATTATAAGTTTAACGATATGGTTTTAGAATAGAAGGGCCAATCGTCCAAAAGCGTATTTAATGATGCCACCGGGCTTATTACGTTATGATCGGATTGCATCGGGGTTTAAAATTTCGTCGATGTTTATTTCGATCTCTTCTTTAATTCCTAGCTTCCAATTAACGTTTTAGATTTTATCTATATATAGAAATCTATAAATAATCATTTCGTCCAGCTAAAGATAATTTAGAGCATTATAATTAAAGCTACCGTAGCTATAATAAACCAAAAGAATCTTATCTTTATAAATAATAGCGGTAATATTAGCGAACTCGTTTATTTAAAAAGCTATTTCTTTATCCCACCCTTAAAAAGCATTTAAATTCAAAATAGTACGAATTTAATTATAAGTATAACCTTTAGTATAAAAGATCATTTTCTTTATAGCATCTTCTATCTTAATTTTCTGGTTAGCTATAATATCCCCGAACATTTTCTATATATATAGCTTTATATATTCGAATTATTCGATCAAATTATCGACGGCAACTTCTTTAGCCGCTATTACCTTAATTTCTTAAGTATTATTTAAAGCCTTCCGGAATAAAGCTTTCGCTAAAGTAGCCTAAGGATTAAAGGGCTATAGAGCGGCTTTAATTACCGGCGCAAACCGAATTAAACGATTCGCAATAGATTCGGGGTTCTAATTAAAATCAATATCCTACTTAAAGCTATATATAAACGTATAAAGTTATAATCGAACTAGATCGATATCCGTTATAGATTCCTAAAAGGAGTATTCGGCTTTGCCTCGTAATCCTAAAATACGTTTATCTAATTAGCGCTTATCAATCATACCCTTAGCCGCTTCGCAAACCTTAAGAAATAATTCGGATTAAAGACCTTTCTTAAGCTCGAAAGTCCTATAGCTTATTTAGGTGAGCCGCTTTTTCTATTTAATATTTAGATTATTATAAAATTCGCGAGTTTGATAAAAAAGCTAATCAAACCTTTTTTGAAAATCAACTATATATATATACCGATCATAGGCAAAAGCGAAAAATATTATTATTTCGGGCTTCTCCGGATAATGGTTTCGTATTAATATTATTAGCCGATCGTTAATAAAGAAATTATATTAATTATTATAAAGAATGAAAACGTCTTTTAGACGGGCTTAAACATCTTTCTAATCCGTATAATATTGCAAAACCCTTTTAACTTTAATGCCTAAGGCTATATCGGTAATTTGCTAATATAAAGCCGAGATTAGATCTTTATTATTAAAATGAAAACGATATTTAATAATATCAACCTCTAAAAGAAACTCGGTGATATTATGGCCATTAAAAAGGTGGGTTAATTTATTTATAAAGATCTCCCGAATCGTACGCGAGTTTTTAATAGCTTTGCTTAAAGCTTCGGCTATATAAGCGTTAAACAGCGAATAAGCCCGGGTAAAATATTTAGCAAATTAGCTTTTAGCTAAACGTCGGCTATAAAAAGGGATAAAAGCATTATCATCACCTTTATCTTTCTCGTAGCTAATAAGAGGGTGTTAAAAAAGTAGGTTTTCCGTAAATAAAATATCCTTCTTATTAAAGGAAGATCTTCTAATATCGGCCAAAATAATATTAGATAACTTAAGCTATTTCCGGCCAAAAAAATCGTCGGCGATTTCGGGGACCTTCTAATTAGATATAATATAAAAAGGTAAAAAGTAAAATTTAAAGAATTATATAAAATTCGCAAAAATAATATTTTTAATACCAAAGCTTTTTCTTACACGATAATATTCGAATAAAAAAATAAATAAAAACCTGAAAAACTAGGTAAGGTTTATAAAAATCGGTATATAAATATACCTAATTGGCGAAGATATAAAGTCGAATTATTAAATATAAAAAGAGGGGTTATTAGCGGTATAAAATTATAATTTTCCGAAAGCGATAAAGAAAAAAGAAAAAAAAAATATCCTTCGAAGAATAATCTAATATCTAATCCTTTTTTATACCACTTTGATCAAAATTATAACCAATTGCCAACTTTTATATCCTTACCGCTTTAATATTCTATAAAATTCCGAAATAACGATCCTCCTTCTTTTATATACAAAAATTCCTTAATTTAAAACCCTCGTATAATTTTAAATTTTAATAAAATTTCCGTAAAGCCTATATTCTTCGATACGTTATATTTATAGTAAATATAAAGAGCAAACCCGGAATTCGCTTATTTCCGATCAGAAAGATAAGGTTCGCTAAAGTTTATACCTAACCTCCCTTTTTCCCGCCAAATCGGCGACGTGACTTTTATAGCCTATACCCTCGTGATCCTCTAAGGTCCGTCCTATGCCGCGGCAGATATACGCTATATCTTTAAACCATCTCGATAAATAATATTACGTTAAATATACTCCTTAATCTATAAAAGCCATCCCGAATTATAATAGATCCGCGTTATATTTTTAAGTTATTAAAGGCAATATATCTATCCCGTATATCGGATAATTATCGTTATATATATATTATTCTGATTAGATACGGGATTATACCGGAAAATCGCTAAAACGCCGAGAAAAGCCGAAATGAATATAATACGAGAAAAGGGTAATTATTACGGGGGTAATAAGCTAAGGAAAATACCAAACGCTAATATAAAAGAGAAGATATCTAGAAAGCCTAATATAAAGATATAGCTACCGAATTATTAAAGAAAGCTCTATAATAAGCTATATTTTGATAACCGTTAAAAGAAATAAATATAGGTTATAAATTTATAAAATAACGATCCGGTTTAAAGGACCAATAAACCAGAGCATAGCTAATAGGGCCTACGCAATGGATTTACTAAAAAACGTTATTGACGTCTGATTTAACAGCGCTATTAAAGCCGGTAAGGAGAATCGGAATCGGGGTATATATAAGCTCAAAAGCATATAAAAATCGTAATTTAGAATGGTTATGTTTTGATTAGAGTTGGGGGTATCAAAATCAGATTATGTAAAACGAAAGGAAGAAAATAAATGCCAAAATTAAAACTAGGGCCCAAAAAGAAAATCACTGTCTTAACTACTTTATACCCGTAATCCTACCCTGATCAAGGCCCAAGACATCCTATCCCCACCCCCTAGGTACTCCCTCCACACCTTGCCCCAGCACACCGGAAATTGGAATATCGTTAATTTGGTCTTTTTAAGGTGGCGGAGGTCTTTCCGAAATAAGCCTACCGTTTGCAAACGATAAAGGGTTACCTAGTCGTAGGAACGTTTTTAATTAAGAGATTGAAGAAGTTTGTATTAGATGATTAAGGGATTTGGTAATTAGAGCTTTTAATGCTATAAGAAAGAGATTTTGATAGAGAAAGGGAAGAGGTTTAAGAGCATTTGGAAGGCTTTATTTTAGCTTTCAAAGAAATTTAGCTTCCGTAGGTAATCTTCGCTAATATACCGCTAGCTTTATTACCGATTTTTATCTTTTCTAAAAATAAATTTAATAAAGAAAATTCTAATTAGAATAAAAACGAATTAGAAATCATTTATTTAATAAAAATAAAAGCTTAATAAAGAAGGGCAAATAAAAAGGAAGAAGTTTAAATTATTTAATTATTTTAGATAAATATATAAGACTCTTTCGAAAACGAATTTCTAATTAAAGGCGATTAGGCGGAGGCTAATGCCTTTTACCCTAAACCTTTTATATTTTTTCGATAAAAATTTTCGGTGGTTATCTTTATATAGCGAATTAACGGCCCCGCTCCGCCGTAATTTCTCCGCTAACTATTATCTCGAGGATAAAAAAAAAGTATTAGCTAACGTTTTAATAATTTTGATTTTTTGGTTTAATTTCTTTACGCAATTTACTTTTTTTAAAAAGCATTATTATATTCGATTCGCTCCGATAAAGCTAAGTGCTGGTTATTTAAGAACACCATTATATTCGATTCGCTCCGATAAAGTTGGGTGCTGGTTATTTAAGATCACTATTATATTCGGTTTACTCCGATAAAAAGTGGCTTTAATTATTATAAAACGTTACGAAATCTATCCTTTTCTACGATCCTGGCTTGCTAAACTAATTGCCCCCCTTTTTTTTTGCTAAATATAAACATATTAGGATTATTTTTAAAATAAAGAAAACCTCTAATTAAGGAACTTTGCTAATTTTAGCCCGTTTAAGAAAAATAAAAAAGCCAATATCAGGCCTAATACCAATTTCTCTTTTGATTTCCTTATTATTATACCCGCCGGTGCTAAAATAGGTCGGTATATTAGCATATACGACCATTTCAAAAATATTTATAATATCGAAATACCCAACGATAACCCCGTAATCAACGTCGGCATCGACGATAATTTTTATATTTGCCCGCCGAAATATAAATAATATTATACGGCTAAAACGTTAAAGTAAAATTAAGAAGATTGCTTTTAAAGCAAAGAAGGCCTTTGATCAAAGGGCTTTGCTGGCATTAGCCTATTTAGGGATTTCAAAAAAGCCAATATCGGTTTTAACTAAAAGGCGTACTAATTTGCTAATCAAAGCCGCTTATCGTAGCTGTTCCTTGGTTTTAATCATTATAAGAGGAAGCAAAGCTATATTTAGCTAGCTTTTATCTCTTTCTTTACGATACCTAGTTTAAATAGAAATAATAATTACTTAAGCGAATATTCGAATAAGAGAATTATATGGCGAATTTAATTTCGATCTATATTATATTAATATTGAATGGGATCTTAATCGCTTAGCTATTATATACCTATATATAATCTTTATAAACGTTAAAACCACCAATAGACCATTAGAGGAAAAAGGCATACGATAATATATTCGGCTTTTACGGGATTCCCGGAATATTCTGATCAAACGTATTTAGGATTTTTTTAATAAAATTAGACGGTTTAACGGCTTTCGTTGGATCAAGATAAAAAGGGGCTTTATTAAAAAGATTCGGAGATAGTTAGAGTTCTATGGGTGGTAATGGGCTAAAGCATTTAACGGGAACCCTAGCTTTTAAGCGTTGGTTATAAAAGATAGCTAATTGAGAGGCAGAAATATAAATATAATCTTTTTCTTTTATCTTTTATTTTAAATTCCTATAAACCGTTTCTATTTATTTTACTATTTTAATTAATATAAGCTATAGCTTAATTTAAACGGATATTCCTTAAATTATTCCTTTTATTAGGATCGAAGTATTTTATTTTATAAGAAAGAAAGCTCCGAAAAGAAAATCATTATTAATAGCTATTAAAATCTAAAATTACCCCCGCTTTAAAATATAATATTAGATATATCTAAAGATAGTTATTATATATTTGTTGCTTTAATTATTATCCCGGGTTATTTTTTATTCTAACTTCTATTTCTTCCTTTCTTTCTTTATTAAATTAAGGAATATAAGCCTAACCTCGCTTTTTTTCTAAAAAGATTTCTTTTAGGGCGACGGCGCTTGAAAGCGATATACGAATTTCTGCTCTTTTTAATTAGCTTTAGGCTTTTTGGCAGCTCTGGTTGGCTATTGATGAAAAGGTGGAGTAAGAGGAAGTTTCGAAGAGGAAGCTTTTGCTAATGCGGGTAGAGCTAGTTGAAAGGAAATTTAAGAAAGAGGGGGTTTCGAAGATAAAGCTTTTATTAGTAAAAGTAAAAGAAGTATAGAAAAGGAAGATTAGCGGCTTTCTTTTATATTAAGTAGATCTAATTAAGGCTAAAAAGCTTTTTTACTTTATTTACTCCGTTGCTTTAATAATTTCGATATTTTTACCGCTATCGATATAATAGATTACGCTTAATAATAAAGCGGAAAGATATATCTTATAAAGCTTATTTCTATATTTTAGATATCGTCAATATTTAATTAGAATAAAAAGAAAAAGAAAAAAGGGTATTTATTTTAGTTATAACATTTTTAATAATCGGGATATCGTTATATTTATTAAATATATATTTATCTATTTCGATATAATAAATATAATTAGCGTACGCTTTTTAATGGAAATCAGGGATAAAGCGGTATTCGAAAAAAGGAAATATAATATATAATTTTAGATTTATTTAATTAGGTTGGTGGTAATTGCGGAATTAACGGGCGAAGCAATAATCGCAAAGGTTTATATTCTAATTGCTAAAGAAAGCTACGGCGAGCGAAGCTTTTTTTCGGGCGTCGGTGGTATCGCCGATTAAAAATAGATATTTATTAAAGGAATGTCCGTTATTATATTCAATACATATTCGATTAAAAAGGCGGCTATTAAGTTTATCTCGTATAATTCTTTAAATTATTTATTTATATTTTAAAAGGATAATATAAAAAAGTTTATCGATATTTTCCTAATTATTTTTTTTAAGCTTTTATAAATAGTAACGGTAATTAATATTTCCGTAAAGGAAGGAAAAAAATAATCGATAAAAAGAATAAGCGGGTTTTGATAAAATAGCTGGTATAGCCTAGATTAATCGGTTGGCGATAAAAATAATATAATAACCGTAATTAGGGATTAGGGCGTTTTTGGCGGATAGGAAAATAGATTTTCTTAAAAGGGATATTGGCGGAGCGGTAGAAGAATATTAGGAAAGAGTTTAGATAACGGAAAGAGATGGTTTTTAAAAAGAAAATATTAGTTTATAAAAGGAAGGGGATATAGAAGAAAAATTTAAATTCTTTTTCGGAAAAAGAGCTATTTCTTTACCTTTACCTTTAACCTTATTAATAGCCATAAAAAAAGATATGGTTGTTTTGATCAAAGTTGATTAAAGATAAAGAAAGAATTAAAAGAAGGCTAAAGAAATTGTTATTAATTATTGGCTAAGGAAAAAAAGGAAAAGAAAAAAAGATAAAATAGTTATTATTTAAAAGGGAAGAGAAAAATAAATTTAACCGCTAATAACAGAGCGCTTTATAACGCTTTGATTAGATTTGCCGGCTATATCCAATTACGCTATTGCTTTATTATTTTTTTCTATTAATAATTATAAAGAATCACTAATCATTAAAGGGGAATTGGCAGTTATAATTGGGTTAAGGCAAATTTACCCCTGATCAAACCTATTATAATTATAATAAATAAAGTAGTCGCTATTATAATTATTATTTCATAGAAGGAATATAAAGGTTAGATCTAGCTTAAAAAGAAAGTTTCTTTTCTTATTTACTAATATTTAAATTTATTCTTTTATATATATTTATTTTTATATTTTACTTTTTTTATTATTTTCAATCTCTTACCTATACCTACCATTATTAATAATAATAATAATATTAATAATATTAATATTATTAATAATAATAATAACTTTAATTTTCTTATTAATATCTAAATATTCTTTTTTTTTTTTCCGATTTTCCTTCCTTTGATCAGACAATATGGCTGATCGCCGGATGAATACCCTTTTTCGAAATATTCCTTTTCCTTTTTCGTATAGCTTTCTTATTGCGAAGACCCTTTCTCCCGAAGATATTCAAATATACGGCTATATTTTTCGGGGCTTTACCCGACTTTCTTTTATTTTTCTTCTTCGGTATACCTTTGATTTCACCGAAATTCGGGAATAAATAAGGAATGCTGCCTTTATAGCCGATAAAGATATATTGAATTTGGATAAAATAAAGGATTTTGATCACGAGGAAGCTATAATACGAGCTATTATAAGGGCTTTTTTTAAAGAAACTTTAGAACGGGTTGGCAATTCCTTTTAAGCTAATAGCTCTTTTTAAGCTAAGTTCTTTCGTTTTGATTAAAGCTCCCGCAAACCCCTTTTTTTTATATCTTTGGAGTTCGGATTTGGGTAAGCCGATTTATATAAAACCTACTTTCCACTATTATTGCTTATGCCTAATATTAATTAGGTTATGCCTTCGGTAAAGGCTGGCTTTGTTAATTATTTTAGCTTTCGTATCTGGCCGGCCGATTATTTTCGAAAGCGTTTTTCAAACCTTTTCCGCCGATTCGATACCGGGCCTAGCCGGCCAATACTTATTAGCAAAAAGGCTAAAAATCATTTTCAGCTTTAGTCCGCCTATATAAAAGGTATAATAATGATTTATACCGGGATTATATTTTTTGAATTATTTAATATACGAGAATTTGGTTTTTCTAGCGCTTTTAGATTTAATAAAAGGCTTGATTATACGCAATATTACCGGAGCGGATAGGGCTTTGTTAGGCTTATATTTGGATTAGATATCGCTTAGGCTCCCTGTAATATTCTATATTTCGTCGATATCCGCCTAATTTTTGCTAAAAATATAGTTACGGGCAAATATACTCTTTTCCTTTTATACCTTTTTCCGATAATCGCTTGATTCTACCGTAAGAGCTAGAGAAAAAGCTATATTTTGGGAATATCTATTATTTTTTATATAAATAATTTTTATAATGCTAAAATAGCGATTAGCGAAAGAGAATTTATATTTAATTTCGATATGGTTAATCTAGCTAATTGGCAACTTATAGATTTATTCGAAAACGGGGTCTTAGCATTATACCAAAGCCCTTTCGATTTAGATAAAGAAAAAAAAATCGAATTCTCGGATCTAAATAGCTTATAATAATCCAAATATTCGTTAGATCGTTTTTATTATCTACCGGCAATAGCATTTTAAAGTGCTAATCTATAATAAAGAAATAAAGACGGCCGATTTGATAGATTTTGCCTTTAAAGAAAAAAAGGAGGAAATAAAGATTCTAAAAAGCATTTTAGACCGCTATATAGGGTTTAAATTTGATCGGAGGGGTGGCCTAAAATGGGTCGAGATGATTAAATAAATTAATGGTATAAATTATAATTTTTATATGGTTAATAACCTAAGGTTATTTTTTCGGGAACCTGATTTAAATAAAATACGGTATAGCGATTAGACCCGGAGTATTATATATTTAGGAGTTTTTAATATAAAGGCAAAGGAGTAAGCTAATATAGAAAGGATATTTTAAGGAATCCGATCAAAATTTGGAAAATCTAATATTCTTTTTTATAAATTTTAAAAGAATTAAATCAATCGGGATATATTTTTTTAAATATTCTTTCTTTAAAGTTTAAAAGATAGCTTTATAAATTAGGAAAAAGAGTTTAAAAATAAGAGCTTTATTTATAAGTAATTTAAATTTAAGGATTATAAGCTAAATAACTATTATCATTTTATTTATAAAAAATATATAAATTTAAAGTAATTTATTTATAAGGAAAAGCCCCGAAAAGAAAAACTATTAGTTTAGGTAAAAATTCGGATAAAATTATTTTAATAAATATATCTTCCCCGGTATATTCGCTAATCCGGCTAAATCCTTTTAAGATTATATAATTCCGACGACGAATTAGTATTATTAAACCTAATAAGCTTATTATTCGGCTTTTAATTAATATTACCGTAAATAGGGATTATATTATATTTCTATTTTATTATGCCCCTGATTTTTAGGGTTGGGAGAAGCTATTAAGTACCCTTATAATACGCGAGCTTATCCGGGAGGAATAGAAAGAAGAGAGGGTTAGGAGGGCGGCTGAGAGAATTATATGGAAGGGAAAATAGGTTGTAGGTGGATAGGGAGTGAGTTTGGTTCGAGATTTTTCGGGGGAGGCTTTAAATCTCGAAGGGTGGTATATGTTAGGGCAAGGTATAGAGGGAGTATCTAAAGTAGAGATAAGATATTTTGGGCCTTAATTAAGGTAGGATCACGGGTATAAAGTAATCAGGATAATGATTTTCTTCTTAGGCTTTAGTTTTAATTTTTTTTGGCATTTGTTTTTCTCTTTTTCGTTTTTACAATCTGATTTTGATACCCCCTAATTCTGATCAAAACGTGACCATTTTAAATTACGATTTTTATATCTTTTTGAGCTTATGTATACCCCTATTCCAATTCTCCCTACCGGCTTCAGCAGCGCCGTTAAGTCAGACGTTAATAACGTCTTTTGGCGAGTCCATTGCGTGGGCCCTACTGGCCATGCTCTGGTTCACCGTCAATAAGAGCGCCAAAAGAAAAGCAAAATAATCTCCTTAAAAAAGAGTTAAATAGGGAACCTTACGCAGCTATCAGAGTTAAAGTTAAAACAATACTGGGAAATCTTACGCGCTCTAATTAGACTATTTATTATTTAAAACTAATTAACGTTATTATAATTAAGGAGTAATTATATAAGTAACTATAAGCGGCCGGCGTTCGAGCTTATATTATATCTATTATATATATACGCGGCAAATCTAGCACATCGTCCAAGAGCTGCAACGGCGGCCGTGCGAAAACCTAATTCTCTTTAATATTTAGTCGTATATTTAAACCCGGCGAGCTTACTCCGGGGGGTCTAGATTTAAACGAATATATCGACACGGCGAGGGCTAGGCGGGCGGCTGGCTTTAAAGCTAAGGTAGCGTATTGCGTGGAAATGGCTGAACGGCGCGCCGCTAATGCGGTGGCATAGGAGGAAAGGGACGAGAGGGTTAAGGAAAGATGCGAAGCCGATGCGTAAAAGGAGGCTAGGGCGGCTACGAAAGCTTAAACGCGGGCGGTATTAGAAAGGGAGATTAAGGTATATAATAAGGCGTAAAAAGAGCTATACGACGTCGAGGATTAGCTTTCGTGGAATAGGCTTAGTAAGTAGCTGTATATAATGGGTATAATGTAGTTCTATATTAGCTTAGCTGGTTGGAGGGTTTCCGTTAAAGGTATAAAGCTGCGGCGGTAAGGCTGGCGACGGCGTTAGAGTGGGTATAGTGGGCGCGCATAGCAGATTCATCCGGGGGCGTATAGCAGAAATAACCCGAGTGCATAGCAGGTACTTCGTACGGGAGATGATCCAGCTAAGGTCAGCAGCCCTTTCAGTTTTACTTCTCCTCGAACTCGTCCGCACGCCAGGTAATATATTGACGAGGGTCAGCAGACCTTTTGCATGTGTCTAGTGGATTTAGTTATCCTCTAGGTCACCAAACAAAACAAATGTGCAGGTGAATGCTGGGTGAGCAACGGGCGCCGGAGCGCAGAGCCAAATTGGACGTTACATTATGGCTGAGAACTAAGCGCTGTGACCACCGTCTGACCCCTCACATCTTGGCGTTTTAATGGGCACGGACCAGTAGAAATCGACTTTGCAACTGCAACTTTACAACCACATATAATTATATAATGAAAGTGGTAAGCGCTGAATGATATAGATATACTGATTCTACTTTTAAAGGTAGAAGTTTATTGAATTTTGTGGTGTGGTATGTAGAAGAGTTGGAATTTCGAAATCTCGAATTCGATTCGGGATAGCTGGACGGCGAAGCATGCCCTCGGGCTGTAGCCTCCTTGTATATAGACAAATTCTCGAACAATTTCGCCACATTTTAACGCTTCTACGTACCGCATAATAAATCCAATTTAATCGTCCTCTTAGAATTAGAACCAAGTCTTCTAGCTGATTTGATGTATATGACTTTCTTCATTTGATTGTTTGTAGTTGTGAAGTCGACTGTTGTTGGTCCGTGCTAATTAAAACGCCAAGATGTGAGGGGCCAGACGGTGGTCATAGCGGCTACTATCGACTTTTCCAACCAAGAGAGGAAAGTGAACATCAGCCGCAAAGCAATCTTAGCCGTAGAGGTTGGACTAATTGCAGCTAATTAAATTGTATAAGGTTTCCAGAACTCATCTCTGGGCCTCAACCGAGGACAGATGTGGACACTTTTTCTGTGTCCACCAAATCTTAAAACTTTCCATCATCCACAAAAATCAAGAAGCGTTGCTAGTCGCGCAGTTCAGCATTCGCCTTCACAATCGATCCACCTTTCATCATGAAGTTCCTCGCCCTCGCCGCTCTCCTCCTCCCCGTTCTGGCAATTCCGGACCCCTACCCAGCGCCCTGCGGCCGCAGCATTCCGTCAGGCATCTGCGCAACGGCACCAACCTGCAAGAGCAAGGGCGGCTTCTATGTTGCCAGAGACTGCACGTTCTACAACGTCCAAGACGTTGGGTGCTGCTACGACATTCCGGAGGAAAAGAAAGAGCCGGTATACCCTGCGCCGTGTGGTCGATCGGTGCCCAGCGGTTTCTGTGCGACTCAGGACAATTGCAAGAAGGAAGGCGGATTTTACGTACAGAGAGATTGTGACTTCTATGGCGTGCAGGATATGGGATGCTGTTATGATGCATATAAAGAATAAACGGTCATCAAAAGCTATATAACACTCAGACAAGGCAATCTGTTATATGGCTACCTGGGTACACGTGATAGCAAGAAATGCAAATGAGACTCGCGACTTATTTCGCTTTCGCGGCCCACGTTCAGGCTGTGCAAATGAGTCCCAAGTCGTTGGTCAGAAGATAATATCCTTACTGGACCATTCTCCCCCTCGCGTTATTGGTAATGCTGGTTCGTGGTTATACACAATGCTCAAAAGTTAACGCTGCTTTGTCTAATCCTGGGAAACGGCACATGGTTTCCGACCGTACTCGATTACTATTAGACTAATAGGCTGCAAATTGCCAATGCTGAGGTTCTTGCGTGATAAGATCATCTCTGGAATGCAGCGGGATGTGGCGTTTTCGAAAAAAAAGCGACCTATTCTTTGTTCTATACATCCACACTCGTGCTACCTTTCCGCGACGTCGCAAACGTATGATAAAGATTTTGCCACGGCGTATTACGGCATATGTCGTCTCTCGGAGGTTATTACGGAGATCAATAACGTTTCCGATAACCGCACCTATATCGAGACCTAATTTATAGGCCGCTGCTTAATAATATCGCCG
Source organism: Ophiognomonia clavigignenti-juglandacearum (assembly GCA_003671545.1). Taxonomy (NCBI): domain Eukaryota; kingdom Fungi; phylum Ascomycota; class Sordariomycetes; order Diaporthales; family Gnomoniaceae; genus Ophiognomonia; species Ophiognomonia clavigignenti-juglandacearum. The sequence goes on along the minus strand of PYFS01000536.1, from coordinate 1,082 downwards.
CCCGGAGATTATATACTTTTATTTCTTTTATATAGCAAAACGGATAAATATAATAAAGGTATCGAGATTATGCTTATCTTTTTTGGCGATGTGACGTATATTTTAGCGTATCTCGTTTTGTTAATGGGTATAGGCGTTAGACCCCGGGATCTATTATTTAGATTCTATGACGGCCGTCTTTAGAATAAAGCGAATTTTAAAAAGGCTTTTTTCGCCCGCCTTTATCGCCTAAGCTTATCCGGATATAGTTTTACGGGATATAGCTTTTATGCCGGCGGCGCGTAGCGGGCTATGGATACGGTATTTTAAAGGATAAGATTATATAATTCGATTAGTAGACGAGCGACGTTATAGATCGTTATTTTAAATAAAGCCGAGTGTAGCGATACGTTATTTACCGGCAATTCGCTATAGGCCTTGCGATCTTTATTATTTAAGCTTATATTTATCAATCATTTTATCCGTTCTATATATAGCAATTTCACGATCTATATTTAGCTTTATATCTATAATGGCAGCGCTAAGCGCGATAGGCTTTTAATAGTTGGATGCTTATTTAGCCTTGCTTTTGCCCCTAGCCGCGTGCTAGCCGAAGGCCGGCTGCGACGGCAATGCAAAACGCTTATTTCCGGCTGCCAGGGGCGCTTAGCCTCCCATAATGAACTTTATGAACCCAAAAACTCTGCGGCTACTAAAGAGTGTAGATTAATATATGTCACGATCAAGGCCTAAATGGCGAGCCAGATAAGGCTTGAAATATAGTTAATATTGATCTTCTTGATGAGAAGAGGAAGGGGAAGAAAGTAGAGAGTTTGCAGTAAGGCTTTATATACACAGATTATTATAGCGGATAGAGTGAATTCGTAACAGACTTGCTTCTTAAGTACTTGGACGACAAGCATTATAGACGGCCGACGTGTTTCTTATATCTGGCTACCTTCGACTCGTGGGAGGCTGTTTGGGTCTAGAGCAACGAGAAACATGCCAATGAGGCGGAATGGCCACTAGCCTTCCTTTAGTTCTTTTTCTACTTTTAATCAACCTTGATTAGAGCAATTATATCTTCTTTTACGGCTATTAAT
>PYFS01000533.1:0-23127 GCA_003671545.1 Ophiognomonia clavigignenti-juglandacearum | reverse complement strand
AGTGAATTGTCTAGGTCTAAGTGGGAAGACTAAAACAGGTAGCCAGCTATTTAAGGTGGGAAACGGTTCCACAAATCCCAAGTCAGCCAGCCGAGTAAATAGTGACTCGTGCGTCTGAAGCCCTCGTCACTATTAACGGGCTGGTCCAACATCAGGGCATGAAGACTGGACTCCTTTCTTGGCGCCGCGGCGCTTTTTCGGTCGAGCGTGTGTACGATACATGAAGACTCTGGGTATAACTTAGTACTAGGGTGATGTATTTGCAATCTCTAGAGGTCACCAACAACTTGCTCGCAGTTTGCCGATGTTGGTTGCTCTAGATCAAGACGCAACATACGATGGTGCAATTGACTGTTGTTTGAGTGGCGCTGCAAATGCGATTCTCGAGGATGATATGCTAGGTGTTGGAGTCAGTTTTTGATGGCTTACAGACTGCCGTGATTTCGAAAAGCATATAAAGCTCAAAGTACAATCGTATGGTATAGTCCGACTCGAAAAGCTTAAAAAAACGGGAAGAGAAATACCTTGACTGATGTATGCCACTGGCGAGGCGAGGCGTGTAACAGTTGACGATGCAGAAAGCAAGAAGCGGATGCTTTTGCTTGAAGACTTTGCAAGATGCTTGTGCTGAGTTCGCTGACGCAAATGACGCAAAGTCAGTGTTGTCGAGAAGAACCGCGAACAGCTGTGGGCAGAACGAGGGGGCCAGTCTGATTCAGTTGTTTCTGTATTGAAGTTGGTTGAACTGGGGAGAAATTCTCCAGAATTGCAGGCTGGCCGTTACTCAGTTCTTATACGACTGAACTCGGTGAAGGCTTCACACCCCCTGCTAGTTACTGCAGCTGTCGCGGCGACGGGGCCGGTCGGTGAAGTAGAATACCGCGGTACCCACATGACATCCTTGGTCTTCACTGTTGCTTGTAATGGTCAATGGATTGATAAACATGAATGGGCAAAGTTGCGTTTTGATGCCATGTGCAGCTTTCATACTTCATGAGCACACCCCATCGCGCGCTCGTCTGCAATTTAGCAACTTGGACATTATACGTACGCCCGAGTCTCACAATCACCGCCCGAGCCGCCTCCAGTTAGAATTGATAGGACGGTAATGAAGGTACTAGAAAAATTCAATGAACATTAGAGAAAACAAGTTCTTCATACGGCCAAGAGATCTATCATTCTGTCACTCGAAGTTTCCTTGACGTCGTTCGTGCTTACTAATGAGACTGCAAGGCTGTCAAGGGAAGGCGACTAATCATCTTACATGGTTTTAGAATACCCCACAAAACTCTCTCTGAATGTCAAAGACGAGTAAAAAGCAAGACCTGTTTGAGTCCACTCAATGAATGGATGATTTCGTAATGTTTGCCCGAGATCATCTGTAAGAGCAACGAGGGTCCCAGATTGCAGAGCTGTTTGCATCTTCAAGTTGTTATATTAGGAAGGAACCAACAGAGTAGTGAATTCCGTGAAGGCTTCACACTCCTACGAACTAGTTACTATGTGACCCCTGATCAGCGATTTGGGGAAGTTACCTAATTGTTCTTCTCCAACCCAAACCATCAGCCACACGAGCTTTGTATTGCTGCCCTTGTTCCCTCACCACAAGGCTGCCCAGTTGCAGAGCAATCGATTTTATGGGTGGCCCAGAGCACTGGAAAAGACTCATTATGTTTCTCAGGGTGGAGTGTATAAGCTTTGCTATGCCTAGAATTTGTAACTACTCATAGGTATTGCCCTTTAATATGATAAAAGGTACATGTCAATGTGGCTGTCATGCGCCTATACCTCTAAGAGAACATTTATGCAATATATGGTCTGAAGCTGCACATTGAGAAAATCTAAAGGCTAACATCCTGCGCACTCTGAGCACTAGGGAGCCTAGTAAGTAAGTGCGCTTATCTAAGCCCTGGGAGAAAGCCCAGGAGCGTCCACGGGTAGTCAAGTCCTGCCCCGCAGTGTGATATACTCAAAATTCTGGAGACCTTGGACTGGAACATTATCAGACTGGGTAAATATCATGGACGATGAATAGCAAGATAATTATGGAGAAGAGCAAGAATTAGTGGGTACTTTTGTATGGGAAGACCATCTTGCCAGAACTTAGAAGAAAGGGGGATAGTGATGGGAGGATTTTGACGGAAAGACAGTATAGTAGGGTAGGCTTTAGATGGAGTATCGATCAAATACGAGGAACTGGTATACCTCGGGTACGACATGGATAGCGAAATTAGCACGGGGAAATAACATTTGAGAGGCCATATTTTGCACAACCAGTTTTGAGCAAAGCAAGTTCATGCGGCACTGTACGAACACGCCTCCTACACCCACAACTACCAGGGCAACGTAAATTTCTCCCTCCAGATGTCTCATCACACAAAGATCTGTCGAGTATCCAGGCCTCGAGATTTTTGTGCAATGGCCGGTGGCGCCCTACGAAGATATCTTGAAGGAAGGACGCGCAACTACCTGATACTTCTGAGACTCCTCCAAGGTCCCAGAGAGCAGCACTTTAGCAAGCGCAGACTGCATGTAGACGAATACATGATGCTTTCCGTTCAAAGTATGTATTTTATATTCAACGTGCAGGTTGTCGACTGGTCAAGTCGCCATAGAAGAGCAGTGGTCGGGCACGCTGGTTGAAGGTGCACACTGACTATCCCACGTGGCCGACGGACAGAGACAGCACATGGCCCTTTGGTCCCGCTTCTGGAACTCATGATTATATGCCAAAGGGCTGTTGTTGACGTCTATTTCCACGAAAACGCTGAGCGGGACAAGACGTGGTTCACCACAGAGCAGCACAGACATAGGTCCGTGAGCGATTCGGAGTCAGTCTAGTGATTGCATTGTCTGATGACGGCATGAACTTTGCGGTACTTGGGCCAGGTCTCTTCGACAAAGAGTATGCTTCCACCACTGATATGTACGAGAGATGCGTCGACACTTTCGCGTCGGCTGTCGATGGTCTATCGCGGACGCAGGAGACACCTGCTTGGGGGCTTTCGCTGCGTCAGTGCCCCACGAGGCCATTCTGAGGATTGACATTTACTCACTGGGTGTTTTTCACTCGCGCATTTGACTTGGAATATTGTAAGTTGAGGTCCGTGATTGATGAATGAAGAGCACCTGGTGCCTCTCACCATGCTGCCCGCCTAGGCCTTCCGGTCGAGTCGGGCCAAATGGCAACGACGAAACTTGGGACAGCAACGCTACCCAAGCGACTGCGTACTTACACAGGCGTAACCGCAGGACAGAAATGAATAAAGCGCAGAAATTAGCTAGTACGTTATGAAGTATCTCAAGATGTCGGGTCGAAGAGGAGGTTGACACCATTCTCGAGACCCGTGCCGGCCTCAGCCCTGCGACGTCACCATTCCAATACACCACGGTGTCCATCATCCCATCTCTCGTAAACTCATCTGCAGCCCTGCCTAGATGCTACATACACTAGACTGGCTCAAGTGCTCCAGCTAGCCGACTAGGCGCTTCTCGTCCACAGCTCAGCGCTCTTCGCGCACAAATACAGAAGGTAATTCAAGGACCTAGGAAAGCGCCGACGAAGATGGGACGACACCAGTCCTTTGCAAGCTCAAGGTACAGACCACCAAATGTGCTGACCACTCGGCGAAAACAAATCCAAGCTGCAAAACAACGTCACCACATACGACCCCAGAGCGCAACACCTGTAGACCACGGCCCGCACGTCCAATCTCCTGCGCACACATGCCGCAGCACCGACAACCTACCGGTGCGCACCGCGGGTTCTGCCGTCTGGCATCTTCATCGGGCTCTGACGTCGCCATTGGGACGAAACCGGGCCGGCCAGTCACTCGACGCCAGTGCGTTGTGGACGATACGCTGTGCGCTGAAGCGACAGTATGAGCAGTGTACATTTCTAACGGCCCAACAGCTGCGCAACGTGTCCGTGTTTGTGTGTGAGTGGACCCTCGGTGCTCAGTGACAAGACAGTCTACTAAAACAGTAGAATACCTGTCTGCCGCTGTCGTGAGATCATCCCGCGTATGTGTTGTGTTCCTCCCCTCCCAAAGAGCCGACGGTAGCGAGTGTGATAGGCAGACTAACAAGGAGAACTGTCCTTGAAAGGCCAGAACCACATGGTCCGTAGAGTTCTGGACCGCCGCTAGCACGTTGCCGAGTGCTCGTGGGCTAGGCTCGTCCAACCCCCCCCCCTCCCACTGCCAAAGCGCTTGCAGGTTCATGGGCAGAACCAATGGCCAGAGAGCCGGGGGGGGGGGGGTTGAGTGGTACACAACGAGGCAAAATGCACGCAAAAACGCTTGGGGACAAGGTGTGGTGGTGCCAACCGCGGGTGTTGCACACCACTACGCACCGAGTGTCCAGACTACTAAAAAGATTTTTTTTTCCCCTCGGGTGCGCCATTTCCATTTCCATACTATGGCAGAGCAGAGGACAGACCGAATGTCACGCTCCCGCGCGCACAACGGTGACGACGGGTCGGAGTGGATGTGACGAAGCTTGTGGCGCTGAAAAAAACCGACTAAAATGAAATAAAAACTCAACAGGCAACACAATGAGCGGCAGGATGACAGACAGGTGGCAGACTTCGCCTCTAGCGCGGTTAAGACGGGACCTTACTGCTACACCGTACACGCTCTCCTCTTTTTGCGCCACCAGCTCACCTCAGACAAGTGCACAAAGTTCCAGGGAAGCACAGAGAAATCCTTGATGGTGGGATTCTCACCGCTTGGAATAGGTAATAGCATCGAAGACGATATTCAAACACGGGAAGGCGGATAATATGGTATTTGGCCGAATATGCTGCAGGTTTTCCTCACCGCCATGGGCCTCAAGTCATGCAGCATCGTGATCGAGAAGACATGTCCTGGGTGGGCGAGATGCTTGCGTCTTACCGTACTTCGCTGTTCACGACAGTATGGGCGTCATAGCGAGGAGGTGCCATTCAACAAAAGAAGTCCGACAGAACCTCGGAATACGGAAAAAAAAATAGCACGATTTGAGCGCTGACAGGAGTGGACCGCAGCTGGAGGCGGATAGGGCTGTGGCCGAGCACAAGAACATGTGGTAAGACGATGACTGCAGATTAGGCACATAAAGAACATGCGGTGCTCACGCGAAGATGCTGTAGTGTGCAAAGTCATGCAAAGATGGCTTAATTCTGTATTGCTTCTGTGGTCGTTGAGACCGAGGGTGGTGTTCGATCGTGGAAGAAGATCACTTGACGGGTGGATACTGGGCGGCCAGGGGTGTTCAAGAGAGCCCGGTCATTATGAATTTTCACCTGCAGATGCACCTGTTTCTGCTAAGGAAAGGCTCCCTGCACGTGTCCATACCGGACCCACTGTGATGTCTACCAGAGTACTGTGTAGACCGTAACAAGAGGGGTAACAAGGTGAGATCTCGCTCCAGTTGGCGATCCAGTTGGCGGGGTAGAGCCCGCTCGCTTCTCGATTTCTCCTGGACCGTGCATTATCTCCTGCTTCAGAACATCGGATGTCACCTTCTCATGTCGACGTCAACAATCAACTCGCAACACGTTGCTCTCAAATGCCGTATTGGCAGGCCACACGAGACGTCGGACATCCCATCGCAAAATGCCACGCCGCTCACACGTTTGTACAGCCTTTGAGGTCATCCATCAGGCCATTCAAAGGATCGCGATCAGCGGCTTCTCTGGAGCTATCAACCCTGACTGGCACCAGCTCTCCTGGCTATCATCGCAACTTGGCCTTCACTGGACCAGATTGGCTCTGAGCTAAATCCCAGTGCAGCGAATGGGCTTCTAGAAGAAGTCCCAAACTTGTCAGAATTCTATCCGGTTGATCACCCGGGAGGACCTCGATTCGACAGCGGATCAACTGGGATGAACGCTGGATGGCATCCCTAGGTAGGCTCGTGGAAAACTTCCGACATCTCATATTGGTCGTCTGATATTGGACTTTTCACCCATTTCGGTCTGGACAGCGTCGTAGCCGCCCAAAACGCCGGTTATTCTTTGGTTCGAAACGACCACCATGTTTTATGGGACTGCTCGTAGCCAACGAGGTCTTGAAGGCCTTAGTTAAAGTTTATCGACGATCAGTTGTCGACCGTTCTGGCCCCCAATTCTCTATAAAGGGCTCAAGTAATAACGATGCTCTGGTTGAGCGTTGGGGATGGGCGACTCCTTCTCATCCTTCCAAGCCATCTCTTTTTTGGCTTTCGCGATTTGCAGGCAAAGCTAAGTGCCGCAGCACGGGGTGCCAGATGAACCGCTCCCACCCGAGTTCTCAAATATACTCGAGGCACGCGGGCCTTGGCCACCTCATGGAACCCGTGGTGGAGGGTTGTCTTGGAGTAAGTAGGCGCTGACCTGACTCTGTCGTAAGACGGCATCCAGTACCTGCGTTCTGCTGGTCGTCACGAGGGGCCGCAGATGATCGCAAGCCACACTTGCTGTGTTCCCGAAACGAAAGTTCGCTGCCACATTCGGGAAGGAGAGCTTCTCACTGTGGGGGTCCGAGGACTTGTTACCTAGTCATGGTTGTGGTGGGTGTCATGGTTGCAGCCTTGTGGATGAGCGCAAAGAGGATTGCGCCGAAAAGCTAGACGGTGTCATCAACGCAAGCAATGGTGGGTGCGTGGACCAATGTGTTCGTCCGCGCTTGTTAGCGGGCAACTGCCAGGCAGGGTGATTCCGACAGACCGAAAGGGCGAGGTCGGCGCGCTCGGCGCGGCCCAGAGCTGTGGAGCCGCTCTCCGGATTAACCGCCAACACCTGCCTATTGCGATGTGGGTGGGCGAGGCTGTGGATGTGAGTCGTGACCTTCATGTATTTCCGGCTGCCGCTTTTATATCTCGATTCAGAAGGCTTCATGCCTCGGCATTGTAGATAATGCCTGGTAAGGCTGTCTTACTCAATCGCAATTTCACAATGCCGTCGATGGCATGATGCTCGATATATGCACTGGGCCGTGCGTGAAAAAACAAAAAACAGGTGCGCATGACCAAGCACGACCAAGGCCGGGTTGGACTGTTGGTCCATCCAGACAGCCACCCGCATGTGGTGTGCTAAGAATGGAAGTGCTGTGCTGTGCCGCATAGGCGCAACGCAGAGTTTCTTTTTGGGATGGAATCCCTACGATCCGTTTCGTCGAAGACGCGCCTGGCACGCTGCAGCCATGCCGGCGGCACTTCTGACCCACGAATCCACGGTGAGAGAACATGGGATGAAAAGGGTGCACCGTGCAGGTGTGGATTGTCCCTGAGCGGAAGTCCGGCTGTTATCATCTGTACCACAACATTGCGGTTACTTCCCCGGCAAAAGAAGTACTTTCTGCTAAGGCGGCTGTCTATACCGATTTCGAGCCTCGGGATCTTTGACCACCCACTGCTTCTCGCTTCCATCAACATCTATTAGAGGTGCCCGCATCACCTACGTGCTGCAAGTAGGGACTGTTTCGTCATGAATTCACTTATCTGGCAACCCGAACGGCCATGCACAGATGGTCTGTGACTGACGTGGGCTATGTTATTTGGACAGACGCAGGCACCCAGTACTTCTTGGGCAAAAAGCGACCTGCCCTACTGACTTACGAAGGGAAACTTGAATCCGTATGCTGTTGCTGACCTGAGCATTATTGTTGATGACAATTTCGATCTATGACAAAACACACAGAGCATTACTGTATGAAAAAAGGCTCTTTCAGCTTCGCAGGTGGGCAGTGCAGGCAGACAAGCTTTTCCCAGTAACGGCAAAGGACGCAATTGCGGCACTTGTCCCACGTCCGGTTGACTTGGACCGCGACACCATTGTATCGTCCTTTTTTGATGGCTGTGACACACCGCCATTGCTGCAGATTATCTCATCCGCCAGGTTCGCAGGTAGTTTCTAGAATGATTCTGAAGGCTGCATGGTCCTTTAGGAAACCAAGGTTCCCTTGGAGTTGTGTAGTGGCACACGATTCCTAAGTTGGTGCATACGCAGACCCACTGAACTTAGTGTTGCTGTGCCATCAGAGCTTCTATTTTGATATCCACTCGGCCACAGCAGCCGCAGCCCAGTTGGGACACGGTGACATATCTACGGATGCTTCTTCCTTCTGTCATCTGCCATCTGTCAGCCGTCACTCGCCCTGACCTGACTCTTCTTATGCAGAGGTTGTCTCCACGCATTGACGAACCGCCACGGGTCCCGCGCAAAATATATGGAATTTCTAATATCCACGACATCACTACTTCGTCACTTCTGCCTACGGAGCCGCGCCGAGCCCTATTTCGCCTATTTCGCCCCACGGCACGCACAGCGAGTGCGCAAAGCTGAAGGGGACTTCGCCACCATCTCTGCTCGCCAATCGCTCAACCACCAGACGCCAGTGAATGCAGTATACCAAGAAAGGATTCGGGATCACTGGATGGATCACTGTCCTGCTGTTTTACCCCTGGGATTAGAGGCAAGCTTGCCACGAACACGTAATCCAACGTATCAAATCTCTGGATTGACACCGAGCAACCCGACATTTGCTTGACCTTGACAACTCAAATCAGTATCGCTACAGTCCTTTTTACCGGTTCAAAGCCACGGTCTTGTCACATCGGGCGTATACAACGCGCCTGCAGAAGTATTTGCCCTGTTGGTTATCCACTGCGACCGGGGAAATATTCCTGCAGGAGGCACACCGTCACCAACATCAGGCAAATCTCGAAGAAGCCTATGGAATAAGACAGGGGCCATATTCCGGCTGACAACTGCCCAGCGCCCCGGATTTTGCAGGTACACAGTGTCCACACCGCAGGGCTACCAGTCAGCAACAGCATCGTCACCAGTTGTCAGCACTCGCCCCATCTTACTCATCCAACTACATTCTCGAAGACAGCACTGCACAGAGTAAGTGCACGTTTCCAGTGACTTTCTCGACATCCGATCTTTTTCGATTCTCAGCTGGTGTGAGCTTTGACGGGAGACAAGCCTTCCAGCCCTTCCCGGATCAGTGTTGGAGCCCAGCGGAAGGCCCCTGCCATCCCATCCATACCGGAAAGGCACTCTATAGGCCCCTTGGCACACACCCTTGATTGGATCTCGTCCCCTCGCGCTGGAATCCGGGGCTTTGGCTTTCTTCAGACCAGCGCCGTTGAGATCCACTCCTGCATAGTGCAGTTGCGCTTGTTGTGGCGCTCTGTGCAGGTCCGGGGTCGATCGTCCTCAGGGATTACAAGCACAGAAAGGCAGAGAGTTCGTCATTTGTCCTCTACTTGGCATCTGTTGCTATCAAGCTGTGTTCCTTTCCTCACTACTCGCCGTTACCGCCCCCTCCCGCTCCGCTGGAGCTGAACAGAGCAGAGCGTCGTCAAGTTCGAGGCTGGAGTATCAAAACACTCTTGGTATATTGATTTACCCCTCCTTCGTGTCTTGCACGTCCCCCTTCTTGGGTGTTTCGCTTGTCTCTCGCCTCGATATTCCCTTGTTTTTTGCGGACCAGTTTTCTCAACAGCGTTCCGGGACTCAGGAGATAGGCCAAAAAGGCTTTTATTTATTATTTACCCCGGACATCTTCTCGTGCTGGTTGCGTGAACGAACCAACAACGGCCTGGCCTATTTCGTGACCGCTTCATTTTCACTGCTCCTGCCTTGGCTTGGGGCACACAATCGACATCATTCGGCCTCAAATTCGACCACCGCTGCCTCTTCTAAAATTGCTCCATTCTTGTCCTACATACCGGGGCACAGCATTTTTGTGTTGATCTCTGCCCCCCACCGCACCGCACTGCACCGCACCGGGCACCAGAAGACACAAGAGACCGTGCATTTCCGCCATTCCGGGTTCGACACCACACCCACTTCTTGACCTTATCCTTTTACCCCAGCCTTCTTTTCGCCCCCCCTTCCCCCGGCGATACTGGACTTGACTTTCATATTACATCGACTCCCTTTAAACCTTGACAAGGCCCAACCTCGCCTTCTCAGCCTCGCTCACCAACGTCGTCACTTTCCCTTACTTCAGCCCAAGCTGCCCACCTGCGTATCAGCGCGCTCCAACTCGGCGGCTGGTCCCTCACCCAAAATACCCACCAACCACTTTTCCCGGCCCAGAGAGACGTCATCGTCACACGATCCCTCCTCTCGACCCGCTCTCGTTCTGCACTCAGACAACATCCGATCCGGGTCAGCATTACTCACCGACAGCCCGGAAAACATTTTTACCGGACTTCCGCGTCGTCGAGTAAAGGCAATCACGACCCGCATCCCATCCGCTGTCTCTTAGAGACGGCCGCACTCCAATCATCACGGCTACCCTTCCATCCACCCCGTCTTACCATCCATCATGGCTACCACCACAACATCGGACCCTTACAAGGTCCTCGGCGTGGCCTCGGACGCAGATAGCGCGGCCATCAAGAAGGCATACCGGAAACTGGTGCTTAGCTGTCACCCCGACAAGGTCACCGACGAGTCCTTAAAGGCACAGAAGGCGGAGGAGTTTCACCAAATTCAGCAAGCCTACGAGACCGTCGGCGACCCAGACAACCGGAACAAATACGAAATGGAGCTCAGGGCGAAGAAGCAGAAGGAAGAGAGAGAACGCGCAGCACCCAAGGGCTCGACGACGCAGTACCGCAACGTCAACATCTACACTGCCCAACACCCCTCAGAATACCGCGGCTCGTCCTCTAAACACTCGTCGCCGACGAAACCCGCCTCCTACAAGCCCTACTCCGCCGAGTTCTCCAAGTCGTGGGACCACAACGTGGGTAGCCGGTCGGGCGCGTATGAGGCAGAAAGGAAAACACGGCGAACTTACAGTGATGAGAAGCTGAACGATGACTCCAGGGAACGGAAGCGCAGGGACGATGACCGCGAGCGGAGACGCAGGACGGAGGATCAGGAGTTGGAAGAAAAGCGCGCGAGGCAAGCGAGACGGGAAAGAGAGCGGGAAGAAACGGAGAGGAGGGAAAAGGCTCGTGCTAAGGAGGCTGCTGCGAGGAGAAAGGAGGAGGAGCGAATAAGGCTCGAGCAGAAGATCAAGCAAGAGAAAGCAGAGAAGAAGGCAAGAGAGAGGGCAGCTCTTGAGCGTGAGCGTGAAGCAAAACGAAGACAAGAAGAAGAGGAGGAGGAGCGAAGAAGCCGACCCAAGAAGCCCTCAAGAAAGGACAGCAGCCCGCGAGACAAGACCCCGTCAAAAGCCCGGGACCGCACCACTCCCCGCGACGAGGTCATACCCGAGCTCCCGACCGCCGAGGACTCGACCGCTGCAAAGACACACTCCACCCTCGCCTTCGCCGCCGGCTACATCCAAGCCAAGAAGTCGAGCAGCAAGTCCGCGTCGCCCTCCAAGTACCCCCCGGACGCCCGCGCCGCCTACTCCGACGCCTACCCGGACCCCAACAAATGGGTGCCCAAGCGCCGCGTCTCCGGCGAGAAGACCAGCAAGCTGAACACTGACGCGGACGCCAGCACCCAGCACCACAGCGCCCCCGTCTCCCCCGCCACCGGCGTCCCGCTCCAAAACGGCATGCCCCCGCGGCTCCAGAAATCCCACACAACGAGCCACGTCCCGACCGCCGACCCGCGACCGTCCCTCAACCGCGCGCAGACCTTCAACGACGTCGACGCCTTCATGCGCTCCGGCGGCGGCGGCGGTGGCTTCTCGTCGCCCACCGAGCCGCGACCGCGGCTCTCGCGCCAGCGCACCGCGGCCCCGACCCTCGAGGATCACGATGGCTACTACTCGCTGCCGCGGGTGCAGAAGTACAGCGTCGGCCGCGAGAAGGGCCTGCCGCGCGTGTTCGCGGACGGGGGCCACTCGTCGTCGTCGACGCGGTACACCAGTGACCCATACGCGACGGCGTCGGGCCCGTTCCACCGCGTCAAGACGTCGACGTATGGGCCGGAGCATCTGGCGTCGACCAAGACGCGGTTTGATGAGACCGAGATCAACTTTGCGGGCTACAACATGGGGCAGCAGTCGACTTATGTTGCTTAGCTTCGCGCGGGAAGCGTGTGGTGTGCATGGTCGGGTGATAAGGAGCATGGCCACTTTGGGTCTGGACCAATTTCTTTTGCCGCCGATATATGGGTTTCCTTTTTGTTATGGCGTTCATTTGTTTGTCAATCATTGTGGTCACTCCGGCGAGGGTCGTCCATCAACATTTACGGGCTTATGCTTTTCTTTCTTCTGGCGTTCGAGGGTTGCTTTCTTCACCTCCCCTTCTCTTGGTTTTATTACTACTACTCACTGGACATGGTCATCCTTCATATTGAAAAAAGACAGACAGCAGTAACGAACCACTTTGTGTTAACGACATTCTTACACTGTGGGATGGGGGAGGGGCTTTGGGACGTGTTGGCTGCTCTTGGCCATTCGCCAGTGATATCACCGGCCAGCCACACAGGCAGCCTTACTTCTCGCAGCCTCGTCAGAGCAGCAGTTAGCTCGGCCCAGGCCCCTCCACCGTCTCACATCATCATCGGAGCGACAGGGGCTATACATTACATACTACACCAACTTCTTGCATAGGTACCACAGGACGGAACGAGGAGAAAGGGAGATATCATGAGATCATGTCCACCACTTCACATAAACCACCAACATCATCAATGACATATAAACGACGAACCACCACATTCACTTGGAGGAACGATGAAGCCAGGCATCAGGAGCGGCAAATTCTGCATGATGATGAAATCGTTTTCCTTTTACATAGCTCCAGGAAAGTCTCTCTTCAGATATTCTTAGTTACCTACTAGTCTCTCTTGCCTCTTTTTGGTCTTGTCTAGACGCACGGGGACGATGATAACGAAGGAAACTTTTTTTTCCCACAAACCCTATTTCGTGCCTCGCTCATTCCGATAAGTTCCGCATGTGTGCTCCGGTAGAGATCGTCAACGCCCCGCTGCAAGTTTGAGGCTCTTTCATGCGCGGCATTCGCTTCGGTGGAAGCGACATGTGACGATACAGACCAAGAGAAAAAGCTTCCCCTCGCTGCCACATCCCGATTTCAAGGTGCCCGAGCCAAGATGCTACGCGAGCCTTGAGCTGGGCAGAGGAAACAAACTATGGCTCCGAAAGCGAGGGCCTTCGGGCGGCTGACGCCGTTGTTCGCCCGTCCGCAAGAGTGCAAAAGATCATAATGATATGTGCTTTATTCTGTATTGTACAAGGCCTGTCCAACATGCCGCCTGCCTCCGTAAATGCCGGTATATGTCTGGGTATCTATTCTAAATTCAAAGGTATACAGGAGGATCCAACTCTGTGCGACTCCGTGTCCTTCAGATCGAGGCGCACTCGTGCGCCTGCTATGTTGTGATGCGTTGATAGAAGATCGTCCGTTCAAACAAGGACGTATAGAGAGCAGATCTATGGCACGTTAGCTCGCGTCAACGAGGTCGTCGAGTTGGGAAGGGAAAAGAGAGTACTCACCAAACTCAAGCCCATAATCATGGAGCACCAAAAGCACACATTATTCAACGTCTCCTTTCCACGCACCCACCTCGTGCGCTGCAGCATCACAATCGGCAACTGCGACATCTGGCAGACAAAGCCATAGCCGCGCAGCTTCTTGGTGATACACGCCATGACGATCTCGTGGCCGAGCGCACTCACGAGAAACGTGATGACCGTCGCGTAGCCCTTACCAATGTGCGGCCGCGACGCGCTGTACACATGGCGCCGCAGGAAGCTGTACACGGGCACGTTCCACTCGCGGCTGAACTCCATCCAGTCGGTGCTGTTCCACCAGTCGGCGTAGAAGTGGCGGTCGGCGAAGCGCGTGATCTCGGCGAACGCGCCGAGCACGTACTCGAAGATGACGAGGAAGACGAGCAGGAAGGTCAGCATGAACGGGAAGAGCAGCCATGAGATGGTCTCGGCGAGTACGAGGAGCGACTCGGCGGCGCTGGTCGAGGCTTGGAGGCGCACGGACGACGTCTGCAGGATGGGCAGAATGAATTCCTCCGAGATGACGGTAAGCAGGAAGATGCAGCCGAAGACGGCAATAACTTTGGAGATAAGGTTTTGCCAGTCGATCTTTTCGATGCGTGGGTACTCGAGCTCGTAGCAGAGGGTAGGGCAGAAGAGGAAATCGACCCAGTTCGTCCAGGTCAGATTCGCAGGGTAGGTGACATTGCCCATAGGGCTGGTCAGTTCCCGAGCAAGATCCTCGCGCAGCTGCGCAACCTCCTCGTCCTCGGCATTCTTCTCATCGTCACTGTCATGCCTGTTTCGGGTTGGGCTGGCAAGATTGCCACCTGGGTTGTCGGCGGTCGGGTAGATGTAGGCCGGCTCCAAGGATGCGGTAGAGGGGTTGTCGAGCTCATGCAGACGCTTCTCAGTCTCACCCAGGTGGCCGTTGTAGAAGGCGTACGAGTGCATCTTCATTAGGATCACCATGGTGTGGAGGACCAGAAAGACCTGCGACGTCCAAGGCCAACGGAGCACAAAGGGCACCAGGATCCAGAAGGCTAGCCACACGACCTGGTATATGCTCTGCAGTGCCATTCCGCCCTTTGCCCAGGTGGTACTGCTGTTGGCCCGAGCCTTTCGCACGAACAGCTGCAGGGGCAATACCCCTGAGGCACTGGCCACCATGGCGCCGTCCGCCAGACCCAGATGCCACAGCTTCACGGTGAACAGAGTCCAAATCTGCACGCGCATCGGGTATCCCGTGTCGTTGATGTTGCGCAACATGGAGGTAATGGCCATGATGGCCAGGCCAATCCAAAATAGGTTGAAGAAGCCATGGAAGTCGCGGTAGTCGGACTGTGGGTCGAAGTGTGATACGCGGCTCGCGAACTCGATGGTAGGGAAGATGCGCCGGCGCTGCTCGGCGCGAGCTTGTTTTCGGGCGGTAGAAAGGGACTTGGTAGAGGGAAGAGCATCGGCGGGTACGGGAGTCGATCGGCCACTATTTTGGAAGAAAGAGGGCAATAGATCAGCTTCGAGGCCGTGAGATGCTGCAGCAAGTACTAATGGCCGGAAAGGGGCAGCGAGCACATACCTCGTCAAGCCTGTGACAGTGCCATTGTCCTGGGTATCTAGGAGCCCATTACTTCCGCCAGAGATAGACGACAAGTGCGAGAGCTGCGAGTGGACTGGCTTGCGAGGCCGCGGCTGTTGAATTTCGCCGTGACCATTGAGATTATGAAGCTCGGCGGAGGACGTCATGTTTCATGGAGGCAGTTGCGTCGGCTCGGGAGGGCGTCGGGCTTCCACTGGCAGACACGTTCAGCTTGCCGCTGAAGCTGTGAGAGGTTCAAAAGAATAGCAGACACCAAGTGGAAGAGTGCAGGTGGCCTTCCCGTAGGCGACGGAAGGTATAATTTGGGAAAGCCTAGAAAGGATGGTGGCTTTAAGAACGGAATGCTTGATCCTGCCATGCCACGCCTCAAGCTGAGTAAGATGGGGGCTGCTTCTGCTGCTCCTGGGAAGAATAATGCCTCGGTCTAACATCATAGTACCGAAATGATGAATGAAACATTTGATTTCGCCTCTCCTGAACGCTGGCTCCAGGCTCTACCGAATACGCAATGCCAATATACTGGCTCATACGTACAAAATGCATCCAATCTTTCGCCTCGGCCAAAATCCCCTGACCAGACAGCTGTCGTCATCCCCCGTTGCTCATCCACTACAGGGCAGGGACGCACAGCACAGCACTTGCAGGGTTCAGGGTTCAGGGCTCTTGCGGGAAGCTGTACCCTGTCGTTGTTCCCACGGTATCAACCAGAGCCAAGTTGTCAACCTCCACAAACGACTCACAATGCGCTGCGCAAGTCAAACCGAGTCCATACTGCAGCTCGACACTGCCAGAGTCCTGCCCACCGTACTTCAAGAGGAAGTAGTCATGCGCTCAAGGAATGCTGTGCTCCTCTTGACTGACCCCATTACCTAGAGTGTGGAGATGTGAGTGTACTCGCACTCGAAGGGAACGAAATCTCAGCGTCGACTGTCTCATCCGCATAACAGGGAAAGAATGTGTACGACCAGATATGACATTTGATAAGGTCTGAACGGCGCTGTATAGTATGTATGCGCCAACTCTCGCGCCAACGCGCTTCTGTTTTTGAACAAGGCTCAGAAGACGATGCCGTTGCAGGTCTGCTTCGACCTCCCCCACAAAACCAGCTGGCGATAGTATGGGAGTCCTATCGGACTTGCATACGCGGGTTGAATCTTGTTCCGTGTAGATAGATGGTGGCAAGGGGATTGCCGGCATATATCTGGAGAAGATTCACTAGTCCCGGCCTTTTCTTCTGCTGCCAGCTATGGTGACCTTGATACTGGGAATTGCCGTATCGTGGCAACCAATCCTGATGGCTCCTGGTCTCAATTTCTATTGTCAGTATTGCAATTCGCATGCCACCCAGACAATGTGCGACGGACTCTCTAAGGGCGTTTATGACTGATCATCACTCACAGTCACAGGAGTGACTCCTGCCAGATATGTCAAGATATGCCGCGGTTTTCCAGTGCCTGCAGAGTATATCTGGCACCAAGCTGCTACAATCGACTTCAGTCTTTCAAGTGTTTGTATAGTATTCTTTATTGCTATCAAGAAAGCTTTCTCAAAAAACTTTCAGCATGACCTACAGGAGTACCTTTGAAGCCCAGTCACCAACCCCATTCACCATCTCACCGGAGCAGTAGAATCAGCAGAATCAGCAGATTCACAGAACTTCAAGTTCTCTTCAGCAAACTTGATCCATTTGATCCCCAGAGATACGTCCCCTAAGTGTATGACATGTAAGTTGATACATTAACAGGCTTCCAACACCCCTGGCAACCACAACCACTCCCTGTGTTAACAGCCACAAGAAAATCCAACCCACATCCACCTTCAAACAACCCTCACGTCGTTCTTACGGCAAAACCCAACAATGATCCACCCTCTGATCACCTGGCGCCTGGCCAAAATCCTCTTCCACCTCCTCTTCCTCCTCCTCAAAAGTGCCGCCCTCATTGGCGTCGTCTACTTCGCCCTCTTCACCAACAGCTTCATCCAGCCCTACTTCGCCACGACCCACAACGCCACCTGCGAGAGCGAGGCCCGCGTCGTCTACTACTGCTGCTTCATAGTCCTCGCCTTCCTCCTCCTGCTGCTCGCCGAGCACCTCGCGCGGCTGCTCCTGTCGATCTTCCCCAGCGGCGACAGGCCCGAATGCCTCAAACAGTGCGACAAGCTCGGTAAAGTGCTGTGGCTGCGCGTTGCGTATGTGTTCGTGGTGGGCGTGCTACTGGGGGCGATTCTGTTCGGGACACTGTACCCGTTGCTGAAGGGGCTCGCGTGGCGCGGAGTGTTTGCTGCTGCGGGCAGGACGGATCTGGAGGAGAGTGTCATGGCGATGGTGGTATTCATGGGAATTACACTTGGGGTGGGCACGGTGTCCTTGCTGAGTGTATCTTGGGCTTTGATCGTGCGGTGTTTTGGGCTTGCGAAGCAGGGCCTGACGGAGAGGAGGAGGAAGAAGAAGAATCAGGGCCAGGAGGGTGAGCATGGCGTTCCGCTTGAAATGCTCCCGTCATTCAGAGTGCGACGGTAAGGCTGCCCTGCTTTAGGTTTCGGGGTTGTTTGGCTTAGAACAGACACCAAGGGGATATTGATCGGAGATTGACAGAGCACGCGAACTGGGGACTGGCCCAACGCATAAGGAGCTGCTTGCCGTTCTTAGCGCATGTCCTTGCGAAACTCAGGGACTTTCCCTCTAGCAATAATTTACAGTACCATGTAATTACTTTATAACTAGACCCAAGCTGCGAACATCTACCACCTGGGAGCCCAAGTGCACCAAGGATCGGGGACGTAGTATTCCCGGTGGGTATCAAGCAGGTATCCTTCACGATATGCACGGAAGAGTCACCATGCACTGTGAATGTTATTATTAGGTATTTCAGTAACCTTTTCCGGCCACGACCTGCATACGGTCTTCAACTGAGTGCGGCTCAGAGTGCCTGACCGGGCCGAGACTTCAGGCTCAAGGAAATTTTATTTGCCGTGTTTTGACGCCTAGCTTTGAAGCTCTCTCCTCCTCGTATATGGTACTGCTTCACTCAGCCTGAGATCGACCAAGCGAAAAGATATATATCTCATTAATCCCATCAACGATCTCGTCCATGGGTGGGGAATTCTCAAGTATGGACAGCAGAGCATCCTCCTTTTACTGAGCACCGTATTGACTGATCACCTTCTGACCTTTTAGAGGCATTAGAACTACCACAGCCGCCGGAGAAGCCATTGTGGAACGAAGGTCTAGGCTACACTCAAGCTATCTTCACTCTCAGGAAAATATTCATTGCGTACCGGGAGGGCTACAGAGCCGGAGATGCCAACCACAGGCGCCCAAAAGGTGTTAGGGTGCGTTAGATATCATCATTTAAATACTTGCACAGCACTGATACGAATGGGTCAACAAGATCGCCCCACAAGAAATGCTCAACAGGCTGGATGTTCTGGAGAATTCACTTGCCATCACTCGACTATTCGTGCGCCTGTCTCCCGGTACGACTCTGACCAAAGAGACTTGCGATATCATGGCAAAGTATCAAAGTGTCACTGGAGAGTTCGACGGTATTTCCAGAGCTGTCGCTGCGTTGGAAGCGGATATGAAGGCGCACAACCTTATCCGTCCGGGCACTGACTGGAACTGGGATGAGAAGAAGAGCTCTTGGTATCAGTGGGACATCATTAAGAAGTGCTATAAGTACAACAATGGAGAAGAACTCAACTACAATGGTGAAGGGGAGCTTGAGTCTGTGTAGTATTGGAAGGGGGCAGCGAGCTTGTGGTGTGTACCTGGACCTACTTGGAAACATCTGGGGGCGATTGCGGCTACCAGAGAAGGAGATGTATCGCACGTAACTTAGAAGAGAACGAACAAGAGTTCCCATTCAATATTAGATCATACGAGATAGACTGGTTGTGCCTCCCGTCGCTTGGAACCAGCCTGCCCGTATTCCCAGATCATTTGACCCTCCATAGCTCCATGAACATAAGCATCCCCAATCATCCGGTAGCAAGCATCATGAACCGCGTTACAGACACCAAACCTCGCAGCCTCCTGCTCAGGAACATCCGCAGCGGTAGCTGAACTACCCACTGCAATCTTTGTCTTCTTCTCCGTGACCAGTTTCTCAGTGAGCTTGTCTCGACACTCTCGCGGTGCCTGCGTACGCCTAAGGACGAATGGAACTCTACTCCCCTGCAGAACAAACATTTCGTCACCTTGCTGCACCGCCGTCGCAGAAGTGCCAATGTATCCTTTCGACGTGATAACGAGACACCGGCCTCGCGAGGCGTAGTCAATGGTGAGTTGGACCGCGTTCCGCTGCTTTTGCTTCTCCTGCTCCTCTGCACTCGTCGACTCTTCCACGCCTTGGACGGTGCTGCCGATGATGGAGGTACGTCGGTGTTTGAGTACGTCGATCGTGGGAGGGCATGCCCACGCCCTGAAAGCTGCGGCATCCATGGCCGTGGCCTTTCGAAATCTGTCCAGGTCGATCTCCGCCGCGGGCACGAAGACCGCGTTCCCGCATACTGTCCTCCAGAAGGCGTCCCGCACAGTGCATCCGCTAGGATAGAGGGTATAGTCGGCCCAGGGAATTGCCTCTCTCCACTTGATTACGCCGCTGCGGAGCTTCTCCTTGTCGTTCTTGGGGTCCTCCATCAGTAGTACAGAACGTAGCGTGCCGATGTGATAGCCCTTGATCTGTAAGAGCGTCCTTCCATGTAGTTGGATCGCTTCCACTGTGTCATCTGCGGCTGTGTACAAATGATGCATACTCA
Source organism: Ophiognomonia clavigignenti-juglandacearum (assembly GCA_003671545.1). Taxonomy (NCBI): domain Eukaryota; kingdom Fungi; phylum Ascomycota; class Sordariomycetes; order Diaporthales; family Gnomoniaceae; genus Ophiognomonia; species Ophiognomonia clavigignenti-juglandacearum. The sequence continues at coordinate 3,369 of PYFS01000533.1, read as the reverse complement.
ATCTCATATGCTCGCGGTATGGTGCTTGGTAGCTCCAGTCCGTGATCCAACTCGGAAATCCCTTTACGATTTGTGCCGGGCTCGCGGTTGTTCCAGACAGCACGGCCAGCGAGCCGGAGCCGCGAATGAGTTTCTTCGTAGTTTCTAGATAGACCTCGCTCAGACGCAACTTGTAATTCGGAATGATTGGCTCGTCTTGGCCCCAGAAGTTCACAAGCCCGAGGAGTGCGAAGACCTTGTCTCTCTGATCGCTCGCGGCTCGGCTCCTAAACTTCCTCAGCAGGGGCAAGAGAGCTAAGGGAGCCAGCGCCTCAAATGCGCGCCGCGTGGACTCAATCTCGCTGACTTTGCGTTGGAATTGATCGAGCGAAGGGCCGTAGGCAGAGGCTCCAATGTCATCTGGGCTTTCGTTGACGCTCCCGGCTAAATGACTGGCCGCTGCGTCGGAAAATGTATTCCAGGGCATCGAGAGGTTGTTGCAGTAGACCACTGCCTTTTGAGCAACGACGGTCTCCTGGACTACCCAGGCTCTTGTCCACTGATTTGATGGCGAGTTAATTGTTGCTGACAACGAAGAGGTTTGGACAAGACTGACCCATGATCTCTCCAGAATACCGTTGAGTGCGCTGATGATGGCAGGTGCATAGTCCAGGTTTCTCATGTACCATATCTTTGAGGCGACCATGCCCATCGCGAGCATAGATAACAGACAGAACGCACCGTAGAAATCCTTGCCCTTCAGCGGCCCATTGCGGTTATGGCTCATTAGTCGCTGCATATGATACTGGACCAAAGGCATGTCTCGTTCATCGCCGTGAAAGTGGACATCTTCCAAGCCCCTAGTAAATTCCAACCTGCCGGCTCCGAGCCAGATGATCACTTCGCTGCAGTGCGAGTATATATCCCGCATCATGCCCACCTGGTGCGTGCGCTCCTCGTCATCTGCCTGATTGATGCACAGAAAGTCTACCCATAGCTCCACCGCATCTCTGGAGTCACGAAGTCTGTGTAGTGCCTCGTAGAGATTCCGGGTGACATTGACAACGGCCTCGTTGCAGTACACGTATGGCTGTGACCCCGTGGTATCGCCGCTTGACCAAGCATAGGAAAGTGCCCGGTAACGTCCTTTGGCATTCAAAAGGGTGGAACTATGGAGAACACAATAAATATCGGACTCAGGTGTATACAAGCGTCTCGGCAATAGGCGAAGAAGGCGGATTATTCGGATGTCTGTAGGCAGCTTCGCATATAGGCCGGACGAATCCATCGACATATGTCGTCAATTGATGCAAAACTTGGAGACTCTGCGCTGTGGAAGATGAGTATGTTGCACAGTATCATTTCGAAGTTGTTGTGAGTTTCTGCCTGGGGAGCAGGCGGGGTTGCGTGGTGGAAAACTGTAGAAAATAACGCCACGCTCGTCAGCAACATTGGTATGTGTTGATTAAGTGGACGACTGACTACAACGTAAGCTCAGCACCTGCATGCTTGCACAGCCACCCACTACTGGTGAGAATGAGGCAACCATGCTGCCGGATCACTTCTTGTGTTCAGACCGCTGCGGCCTCTTCACATCAAGAGCCCGTTAGACAGAGCCAAAGTCGTGTTTCGGCTGTAAACCTGGGAGAATACAAATTTTGCTTATTCCACCCCGGAATGATACTTGAGAAACACTAGCTCTTCTGAACTGCGTGATTTAGCAAAGTGTGTGCTCTTGGCCTGTTATCTTGTCTCTGTTCCACTCCCCGTATTGCAACGCAGCCTCCTTACAGCGTCATACCACAGCTGTATATTCCGGAACGGAAGATTCGGAACCCTGGACCCAAGTATGAAGTCCGTATCAGGCAGAAACTTCAATCATGGATTCCAATCGTCCTCCTCGTCTGATTCATAAGGCGTATTGCCCCAGTCCCAAAATACCAAAACCTCCTCCAAGACCACCGGACACTTCTTGACAAACATGCACAGGGCGTCCGTCACCCTCTGGATGGGAATGATCTTATTGATCTTCTTGTAGCCGACCGGGCCGATGGACTTCAAAGCCTCGTCGACCGAATGCTTGACTGCAGTCTTGTCGCTCCAGTCGAGAGCCTCGTCGAGATCATCGCCGTACACCACGCCTCTCGGATTCGGGTAGAGGCGCCCATGCTGACGACCATGAGCCTCAAATTGAAACGTGTAGCGGTTCGTGCCCTCTTGAACCGGCTCGATGTAGAGAAGCTCGAGCTGAACAATGTGCTTCAGGCTCTCACTCTGGTCGAAACACTGCATCATCTCGACAAAACTCTGCCAGTTATCGGTGGGGTTAAAGGAGTTCCTGATTTGAGGCACCTCGATCTGGAACTCCTGCTCGCCGTAGAAGATGGGAAGGGCCTCGTCTCGGATCGTCTTGCTGACACGTAGCAAAGCAGGCTGGCGCAAACTGAAGGCCACGTTGTTCTCTCTGTATCGGGAGTACTGAATGCCGAGCGCCTCACGATAGATCATAATGCGCACCTCCGGAGAGAGCTTCATGAACGGGAAAGAGGTCTAAAAAGCACGGCGACGCGTTAACTGCCGCATTGCAGGTGTTGATTAGGGGCAAATGCCAATAGGACAATGTGGAAGCCATGATGACAGCACACGCATGAACATACCTCCTCTTCATTCATGACAGCGTCGCTTAGTCCAACGTCCTCAACCACCTCGTCATCGGGAGAATCGTCTATTGTTGACTGATAAGGCGTCAAGTTAGCTTCTGACCGAAGCCATAATGACACTAGACGCAGTAAGCGTACCTCCTCTGCGTTCGTGACAGCGTCGCTCACTTCAACCTGTTCGAGCTCCTCGCCTTCATGAGCATCGTCCGCGGTCATCTGCGGGGGCGCGTCGAGTCAGACCTTTTCAAGGGGTGCGTGAATGTGTGACAAACCTGCTTGCTGTCGGTGTCAGACATTTTGACGCTCCCAGGGCTCCTCAACCGAATGCGTGCTGAGTGAGTTTGGTCAGACGGCGACCACGGTCGTTATTGTTGCCAGTTTCGACCGCATGCTTCCGGACGCACGTGCGCGATTGGAAAAGTTGAGATTTAAAGAATGAGAAAGAGGTGGGGAACAGACAGGCACTAGCTGTGCAGATATGTTCCTTGATGCCCGCAAGACCAGATGGAGGGGTCTGTTGAGACGATAAGAACCTTAGGACAGCAGAAGAAACCTTGAGACAAAAGAGCAGCCGCTTGTGTTGAAATAGGTGGGGGATCTAAAGAGTATTGAATTCGTATACAGATCCAAAGACTAACAGCTGTTTCTCGCAAGACCACCTCAGTATATATAGCCCACACGATCCTCACCAAAACCAACTCCTCGAGAGGCATAGCCGGAATATCCGATT
>PYFS01000532.1:0-23095 GCA_003671545.1 Ophiognomonia clavigignenti-juglandacearum | reverse complement strand
ATTTATTTATTTATTTATTTATTTATTTATTTATTTATTTATTTATTTATTTATTTATTTATTTATTTATTTATTTACGTGATTATAGCCGTAAACGCTATTATAGCTATAAGGTGTAGTGCTAGGGCTAGATGGCGATTATAGATAGTTTGTAATTGAAGCTTTAGATATGGTCGCTTGGCCGAGCGGTATGGGTGTGTGGCTGGGAGTATGGCGTTTTTTGGAGTTCTTAGGTTCGAACGCCCATAAGGTGCTTCTTTTTTTATAGGGCCATTATGGCCGTAGGCCGTATAGCCGTGAGGCGCCATTGTAACCTCGTGCGGCCCGTAGCCGGGCTATATCGCCAAATAAATATTTTATAAATAATAAAGATATGCCAATAAGAAATAGTTTTAAATATATTTACCTTATAAAAATTAATTAACTAGAAATAATTTTAAATCTGCACGATTAACAAAGACGGATTAATCGCTATAGATTTTAATTTTGACGTGAATATAAATATGATAGGGGTATACTCAAGCACCTGGCCCAAGCCCATATTTGCTGGTTATATTAGCCATCGCACACCCGCCAACAGAGTTATTAATCCTTTCTAACGAAAGGCATTAAAATATAGCTTTTTTATATCCGTTTAATCCGGATTTACGTAAAAGCTAATTTAACTTAATATATCGTATATAACTTTAAATTACTGCAATATATCGCATTTTTATATAATACCTACGGATATTATTAGCAATAATATATAAAAGGCGTATTATTTAACGAGTTATTATAAATTTTGCAATTTAGCATAATCGTTATTCGCCTAGAGTTCGGGTAAAGGCCTTATTAGCATAATAATAGTATCGATAATAGCTCGAAAGCGGAAATCGAGGTAGGCTAAGCACTTTAGCTTAGATTCGAATACGATATATTAATAAAGATTTAAGGTATAAATTTATTCGGGCGTAATTTGCAAATAAAATAGGATTAACGAGGCTTCGATAATATAATATAACCGAAATAAAGCTATTTTACGAATTAGGTTAAAAAAATGCGTATAAGCAAAAATAGAATAAAGACGTTTTTAAAATTATTACTTTTAATATAATAATGTGACGGTTCTCAACTGCCGTCACCCCTATACGTCTATGCAAGGAATGAGGCCCGTGCACGGCACGCCTACCTAATAGGCTAGCCTGCACAATACACTCAATTTTCTTCTCTTCTCTTAATAACTCAATATCACCTTATAAAACTATGGCTTGCCTGACGCTTCGTGACATTATATTAAATTCCCTTTGATCGCTAAAATTACGGCGATCAAATTTTTAAACCACGATAGCCCTATAATAACCAATATATACGTTGATTCGCGTTTCTTTTTAAATTAACGGCCAAAAGCGCCCGAATCCTTACTCATATTAATAAATAGCTCTTTAATAGCCAATTTAATCGATTACGACGGACCAAGCGCACTTATTCAATTAACGTACGAGCGCTAAAGCCAATATTCTAGAACTTTCGAATTTAAATATTATACGATTAACGACTAAATAATAATTACCCCCGAGGAATAACCTCGATCTTATATACGAATTACGTTTATAATAATTACGATATACGATTAGCTCGAAGCCGGGATATTAATCGATCTTTATTTTCGATATATAAATAATAATTATATTTTTTAAACGGCGAAACGCCTAATATTTGGATTTGCTAAACCCTATATAATCCGAGCTTTTACGCTAATAAAATTCTTACGCCGGCCACATAAAATAACGTTTATAAATTTCGGCTAATTATATTACGAAAGCGCCCCAAATTTATATTTTTATTAAAAGGATAATATAAATAATAAGCGCCGAGCCCTTTAAATTATATTATAATAAAACTTTTAACGAAACCGCCGATATATACGCTAAATACGTTATTTTCGAATTATTTATAATAATTTCATTTTTTTATTTCCCTTATTAGGCGACCGGGAAAATTATAATTAGAAAAATACCCTAAATTTTCGAATTAGCCGTACGAATTTCGATTTTATAATAACTTTATATACGCTATTTATTATTTTAAAATAACGGTTATTAATCTTATTTCTGCCGATTAGCTTATCTGGAAAATATTAATCGATATAATTATCGCCGAATTACAAAATAACCTCGCCAATTCCTAACGCGAAAATATTATCTTTAAAACGCAATTCGATATTATCCTCGCTTTTAAGCCTTTTTCCGAAAAATACCATCTTAAGCCCTATTTACTAAACCCCGATAAACTTTTTAACCAAATTTAATACGATATTTTCTCCCCCGAAATCGAAATTAAATTCGAAATCGATTATAAAATTATTATTAGCGAGAAATATAACTTCGATGCTTTCTCCGAAATTATTTATAAAATTCTCTTTTTTTATATTTACGGATATTATAAATCTAAAATCAAAACGATATTATTGCCCTTTCTTTAAACCGCTAAATTCTCCGGCGAATTCCGATTTCGGCATTTTTTCGATTATTTTAATCGCATTTAGGAAATACCTAATAAGAAAAAACTTATATGTAATAAAATCTTTAATTTTATTATATCCTTTTCCGAAAATTTCGTTATCGCATTCGCCCGATTCGAGCGATTCTTTTACGAAACCGAAATTAATACGTAAATCAACGATTTTAAAATTATATATTTACGTAATAACTTTAAATCCTCTCTTTTCGAAAAAACCCTCGTTTATTAGCTAATAATGCCCGATAAATATAACGATTTCGTCCAAATTTACTATAAACTTGCCGGCTATAGCCATAACCCTTAAAATAAATAAAAACATAATTATAATATTCCCACCGCCACCGGCACTCCGATGGACTTTAGCAATTTCGCTAATATCTCTATAATAAGATCGATGGCCGCTGCTCTCGATAAAGAAGATTAAATATTCGACTTCCCGACCGACCGAATATTCCCGATACAAAATAGATATATATATAAGAAATGGATATAAAAAATAATAAATTTGATAGAGATTAAATGGATTTGGAAATTTTCGCGGTCCTCGGATTTCGCGGGGGGCGGGAGGTAATATAACGATTCTCAATTGCCGTCACCCTTATACGCTTATGCAAGGAATAAGGCCCGTATACGGCACGCTTACCTATAGGCTAGCCTGTATAACATACTCAACTTTCTTCTCTTCTCTTAGTAACTCAATATCACCTTATGAAACTATGGCTTGCCTAGCGCTTCGTGACAAATAATCCTTTATATCCTATTTATAATAACCTCGGGACGTCGAATAAAATATAAAGGAATCTCGAAAGGTAATAGCAGCTATTATGCTATATATATCGAGTTTATATGGTGGGCTTCTTCGGTATTAATAGAAAATATTAGCATAATACGTAATCGTAGTTAAAACTAAAAAGGGGCGGAAAAGGAAAAGTTTTCCCCCTGCGCGACTTGAGCGCGAAAAACTAGCACACCCACCTAAGCTTTGGGATCCGTCTGCGATGTATCAAAAAAGCAGCTTTAACCCCAAAAATAAAGCAATTATAATAATTAATATAATTAAAATAATCGGCGAGGATTATATATATTATCTGCTTTTTCTCGATTGCGCACAAATAATTATACAATTTACTTCCTAATATCCAAAACTTAGACCCATATAATTATACTCGCGTATCAAATTCTATCGCCTAGCAATAGGGCACAATAAAAAAGGGCAAAAGAACGATAAGGCGTAATCTAAATAATAATACGAAAATATAATATAATAATACCCGAGGAATATAAAAAGATGTGTGGTAAAATAGGAATCGAAAGAATTTACATTTAAAATACTAATTAATTAACCCAATGCTTATTCAAAAACAAATACGGATAATATAATTAGCTATAATAATATAAGCAAAATATACCCACCTATATGCAATAAAGGTAATCGATTAAATTTCTATAATAATTTCTATAATAATAACTATTTTTTGTATTCTATAGTATACGATAATATTTAGCTTTTGTGCAACGCTTATTAACCTAATTAATCGTCCTAATTTATCCAACCTTGTTAACTTTGCTATTCGCAATATAGCATTATTCTTATCATCCACTACCAATGCATATTACAATGCAATATATATATAGCAGGCCAAAATATGCAAATCACGCTTTTAGCCTAACTCCGCAGGAATTATATAATAGGCTGGCAAGTAATTTAAATAAAATACTAACGAAAAAATAATATACCAAGTTGACTACACCTACACAATTAGCGAAAATGCTATTATAGGTTATAATTAAAGCAACGAAAATATTATGCAATATTCCGGTATAGCAATATTCATTATTCCTCACGATTTACAAAAAAAGATTTCAAGCTATTTTACTCACGATTTACTATTTATAATTAATCGCAATGCTTACAACTTTAAAATTCCACGATTTACAAAAACCAGCTTTACCGGATTATGCATTTGGTACTATACTATACGATATTATGCCTACCCGAATAACGAAGAACTAGCCCCTCGTAAATCGTGAAAAAATGCAACTTTATACCCTTAAACCTCTTGCCCCTTTCGATTATCTCAAACTCATCCAACAAGCCCCGCTTATACGTTGGAGCCAAATATGGTCACCAACGCGAGTGTGCCCGATCGGCGATTACCCGGATCTCCAATATGGCGCCATGTTACGGGCGGTATTGCATACAATTAAATTTTGAGTTTGCCAACTGGCAACGTGACCACCAATTATATCAACCTCGATCTCCAACATGGCGCCATGCATGCACACTAAGTTAGTGATTCATGCTTTAGACATGCATGCACCACTATTAATCCTACAGCCAATGAATTGTCAGCCAAAAAAGCGAAGCTTCGATATCTCCGGACGCTGCTTTTTTGATTCTATAGATATCATGAAAATCGAGTGAACTCGATTTCGACTCTCAAGCGGGAGGACGGACATCTAATGCGACGGGCGGAAACTTATAGATCGCCTGTGGCGACCAACGTTTCTCACCGCCCGTCACAATCAGAATCCTGACGATCGAAGTCGATCATCGGCTTAAAATCGCTCTCGTCAAGAAGTCATTTTCATTTCAAACTTCATAGACTATTTGGAAGGCATCGCCTGCCAGCGGGGCTTCCTCACCTGCGGTGAGCTTATCTCAAACGCTTTACGTCTGAACGCCGAAGTAGATGCAGCCAATGGGATTTCTGGGGACTGCCAAGACCCTTAGTCATCAGGTTTTAGGGGCTGGTATAGATGAAGTGTAGCCTACGAAGCTTCGCACTCCGGTGTGATTACATAATCACACCCTCAAACAATGCGAAGCTTCGCTAACTACCAACCGATTCCTGAAGATAGTACTAGCTGAAGCTAATCCTGCAGTAGGTCAAACCTATATGGCAGTGCCAGAGTGCCTAACAACATTACAATATATATTCCACTATCGTGCGAAAACGGAAAATGGTGCTAGGAACGTTTGCGGAGCGTTTCGTGTACTAACAGAGCTATATACTAAATTGTTGTCGTTAAACCGTATCCGAAAAAGCACACCGCGCAAGTGGTTTAGTGGTAAAATCCATCGTTGCCATAGAGCAAGATCGATGGGCCCCCGGTTCGATTCCGGGCTTGCGCAATTCTTTTGGCATTTAGAGCACATATATTATTTTTGTTAGATGCTTCTCTTCATATTGTTGTGTTGTGGTGCGTCTGCATTGCGCTGAGAGAATAACGTTTTGATGTGCTCCAAATTGCTGCGCCGCAGCTAGGCCGTCCGCCTTCACCCCTTTTATTTTCGCACCAGGATATAACACCACAACCAAGCATGAGATGATGATTACTTGGTGACCGCGTTCCGAGTTTAACGCGTCAAGACTTCTGAGGATCGCAAGCGCACAAGATCGCGGATTCGGAAATCGGCTACTGCCTGGCGAAGTTATAGTACCGCCCAAAGTCGAATGCCCAATGTCGGATAGCTAAATTCGAAATAGAAACAGCTATCCCACGGCGAAGGTGGATTGTTTGTCTTCCCTGCCGCAAGCATGTTTTGAGAATTGCCTTCTAAGACGTGTCGTTCGCACGACGGGCAAGTGCGCGTTCTTACTCACGCTGGTCATCACTTCCATCTCACTCTTCAACGCCACCTTTTGCGGGATTGTCTTCGCCTTCTGGAGCAATAAAAAAAATCTCTACCAACGTCGACAAACATCTTCACGAGCTCAAATCCTCTCTCGAAGACTGCGGAGTAGGAACTAGCGCCTTGTCGTTCCAGTCTAGCGGCTGGCGGCTGGCCAGCAACGACTTGACCACGAGGCTGGGCTTTTTTTACCTAATGAAAACAATGGTCAGCGGGCCGTGGATGTGGACACTCCCATCGACAAGTTCGCGGATCTAACGGCGCTGATGCGAGACAGCCTCGTGTCTTCCCGAGGCAGACAAGCCCAGGGAAAAGTGGCTGTTCCTCACCAGCTACTCGTGGCTATTGCAGGACGAATGGAACGAGTAGTCCGAGTATGCGGATCGACATGCGCAAGGAGACCGCAAGCTCAATGCAAGCGGCATCTCCTATGTAGAGTGCAACAGGAACGCAGGGTATCTCTGCGGTGTCTGGGACACCAGAGCACCTGCGCTATGTCACTTCCTGGTCAAGGACCAACCAAAGGTAATTACCAGAGAAGGGTCTTGGCTATCGAGCAAACCCGGATGCGTTGAGGCCTGCGACCGCGAGGATGTTTTTACTGAAAGACGCATAATTATACTGGCCGGTCAGGACACACATTCCTCGGTCCGCGGGAGCAGAGAACCACTATGACTGGCAACCGGTCTCACAAATAATTTGAGCCCTATAATCTCATTTTCCAGATGATGGACCATACCTACGAGCCCTTGGACACCTCCGAAAAAGATAGGGGCCAGTTTACGTGGTACGTGTGGGAAGCAGATCAGTGGATAGCCAAGCATATCAACAAACCTCTCGGTATCGATGGTTCGGTGGAATTTCTGTACGGTCTGACCTACGTGTTGGTCAGTGGCGTGTTTCAGGCAATTTTAAGCCATCCGACCTATTGAAGGAATCTCTTCAAAGGCTTTACTGGCAACCAAAAAGAGCCCGCGATCAGATTCTAGGACGGGCGGGGAATGTGGGTCTCTCAGAGGACGTGGAGTGGGAGGTTCCGAATGGGCATTATGATGGTTAGTGGGACAGTTCCTTTGAATCGTTTCAGGAAAGCTTTGATACTGTGTCCTCACAAAGCGTTCGCAAAAGCATGACGGGATCGACGACTGTTACGAGCCTTGCTGCAACCACCACTGGGGTGGACCGGGCGTGAGGCTGGGAAGCCCTTAGGTCATCTCGAGGTCTCAGCAGTGGAGGGCTACTTGACAGCAGAGAAGTTTGAGCACAGTTCTCATATCTTTAAACGAGTATATCTAATTATCTGCACCCGTGTCGTGTTGATACTCCAGCTTTTCATGATGCTCCAAGGACGTTCAAAAGCGGAACACTTGGGCAAGCAGTGCTACTACTGACAGTAGACCGGGAGGTTCATGTTCTCTGGTGGTTCTTCGACAGTACATTTCCTATGTAAGTGTAGTAAGAAAGCCACTGGCATCCTAAAACAATTCTACAGCATCCCCGAATTTTTGTCGTGAAAACAATATCCTATTCAGCGTGATCAAATCTCCCAATAGGGGAACCACATCGCAAGCCACGTTTTACCCACATTACAACGATCCGAGTTCCAATATAACAACGGCAACACGCGTCAAGCTCGTGTTAAAAGCATGAACAGCGAATTTCCGGCCAAGATCTGCAAGGGGCAGGTACCTGCAGACGTGCAGCACTTCCAGAAGCTCTCTAGCTCCCCCACACAAAGCGCGGTCAGCTTCCTGAAGTGGTAATCGGGGCCCGAGTCAATCGACGCCATGCACACAGCCGAGTCCGGCGGACTGGGGACACTGAAGTTGAGACTTAGACCTGTTGATGGCAAGTATTCAGAGTTCAGAACCCGAGATATTCCTATATCTGGAGGGTATTCCACCGCCAGACAGGCTCAGTGAAAGAGCCCATCTCCGCAGGTCCTTCTCATCTTCCCCTCCAGGTCCCTCCCTACCAGCCACTCTTTCAAACCCCTCCAGCGTCAAGATGAAGTTCACTCTCTCCTCCATCTCGCTACTCTGTCTCGGCCTCAGCCTGCGCGCTGCCACGGCCGCCCCACCCCCGGCGTCCCTCTTCGCCGCCGAGGATCGCGGTGCCGCAGCCCCGGCCCTCCTCCGACCCCGCGAGTACACCTCCATCTACGCGAACCAGCTGACCGACGGCACCGAATGCCGCGGCGTGACCGTCATCTACGCCCGCGGCACGGGCCAAAGCGGCAACATCGGCCAGACCACGGACGTGGGCCCCGAGTTCCTCAACTTTCTGGAGGGTTATGTCGGCAGTCTGGCTGTGGCCGGGGTCAACTACTCGGCGAGTGTCGATGGGTTTGAGCAGGGCGGGGACCCGGCCGGGTCGCAGACGATGGCAGACCTTGCTGCGCTGGTATGTATAGAGGAAAGAGGGGACAAATGAGGAATTCTTGTGACTTGCTAATAACTCCGCTCAGGCTCTCACGCAGTGTCCTGACACTCTCCTCGTTCTGAGCGGCTACTCACAGGGCGCGCAGCTCGTGCATAACTCGGCGGAGCTCATCTCCACCAAGGTCACCAACTTCGTGGCGGCTGGTACGCATTCCACCTCGCCCCCCAAACAACTCAGCGCCATTGGCCCAGATTCAAGATTGTCCCATCTGACCGTGTCGTGTGCTGCAGTCCTCATGTTCGGAGACCCAGATAACGGCGACGCGGTAGGCAGCATCCCAAAGGCCAAGGTGCACACCATCTGCCACCTGCTCGACGGCATCTGCTTGGGAACGGGCATCCCGACGCTTGCGCATCTGAACTACCAGGAGGACGCGGACACGGCTGCGATTTGGGTTGCTGACTATTTGGGGTACTCGACCTAGAGGTGCATGGGCAAGTAGCTGTTTGTGGCAGGGAAACCTTCGACGTGGTCAAATTTAATATCAAATGCCAAGAAACTGTAACCCTTTGTAAGTCGAAAGGAGAGGGCTTACCTGCGCACACCTGTGGACGTCGCTGTCCCTGAGAACTCGCGCAGTAACACGGCCTTGAGGCCGGGGCCCCTTGTGGTGGCGTACAGGCCAGCAGGCCGGTAGACTTGACCGATATACTTGGTAGTAGCAGTATCAAGTATGCGACTCCTGAAGGCACGACACAGTAGACGATAACTGCACAGGGAAGAATGAACACCAGGACATCAGAAGATATCCTCCGTAGATTCACTCAGCCACACAGTAAATACTTAAATTACCCCCCGTCCAACTCCAATCGTATCTTTATAGCACGAGCTGTCCGAAAAATCCGCACTTTCAGTCTTTCCATTCTTGTAATCTGATCTGGGGGTATGTCTGGGTATGGGTATAGTCTATGATACATAAAGCACTGTGGAACCCGCCAAAGATTATATAGGTATGAGTAATCGACGCCAGCCACGATGTAACAAAGGGAAGAAAAAGGGAAAAGGCGTAGTCGACGAGCCGCCAAGTAGAAACACAGAGCAAGGGAACCAGCGCGTCATCACCTCATCGCAATCATGGCTGATCATGCATTACATAGCCCGCAGCACGTGGGCACTGGCTAGTACTCGCCCATGTTCGGACTCGCAGTCCCGCTCGCGTCCGCACTGCCGCTGCCACTCGACGAGAAGTAAGCCTGATCAATCTTGAAGATCCAATCTAGCTTGTCTTTCTCGCTGCGTGCGGTGAAGAGCCATGTGTTGTCGGTTCCGTAGATTGCGAACATGGCCGCTTGTAGCCGGTTTGACAGCTTCGCAAGCCCGGAAGTGACGCTCTTGTTCCTCGAGTGAGTGCGGCTGTGACCAGATGGGCTGGAAGAAGGACCTTGATTACCCGTCCAGATGCTCGAGATCAGGCTGCCCGATGCTGACCGGCGGTGTTGGTGTGCTCTATCGCCGTCGCGTTGCGGCGTGCGAAACTGCTGCGGCGAAGCCTCGAGCGCGCCATTCATGGTATCCATGCCTCCATCGTCATCTTCGTCACCATTAAGCAGACCGAGAATGCCGGGCTGACTGTCAACTCGAGAGTTACGCAAGCTGACGATAGCCACCTCTTCTCCGTCGGTAACGTTGTGAATGTGTAGATATGGTCGGCGCAGCTCGACGAATCGCTTGATCCAACGAGTCGAGTCGCTGCTGGGAACAAGAAGGTAGCCGCCTTTCAGCATAGTCGGATTCTTGGGAACGCGAATGATCGTTGCGAGGAGTTCAGGTGCAACTGGTGACTGAGGATCGCCGTTAACCGGGGGCTTAGTGTTATCCTCGTGAAGGATTTGCGTGAGCGGATCGGGATAGCTGGTCCAAAGTTTGAGGCTGCGTTCCAGGATGAACGTCTGGTGCTCCGAGAACTCGGATTCTGGCTGCTCTGGCTGTTCCTGCGTCTGAGGCTCTTCTACTGCCTCATCAGCATGAGCAATACCGTTTGAGTCATCCGCCGATGCCCCATTCCGATGCTCGCCGTCTGGTTCCGTCGGCGAAGAGTGTACGCCGTTGGCACTTGCCTCTTCCGAGCTAATGCCATTGGTTTTCGGCTGCTCTTCATCGGCATGTGCACCATCGCCATTGGTTTGGCCTTGCCCCATCGCAGCGTCCAGTATTTGAGACACCTCTGGCGTATCTTGCAACAGCTCGTCGATCGAATCCAAGTCCGTATCTCTCAGCCTAGGGGGCATGTCCTCTTCGTCATCTGCCGTTATCTGCGCCCTGGGTATCGGCGAGCCTATCTTCTTGATGAAGTTCTGCATCGCGCCGATTTCTGCAATGCGCCTCCTCTTCTTGCGCGCGCCGATGTAATCGCTGATCAGGCTCACGCCGCGAGGTGTCCAGGTAGTGAGATTTTCTTCGCCCTTGACGTAATCGTGCTGGCTGTTCATTCGCCACAGGTCGCCGACGCGCTTGATAGGTGCAGGCCGCATCTTGAGCGTGAAGATGGCGGTGCTAGAGTGGACGAAGCGTACATTTTGCCAGAGTGCGGAAAACACGGAGTTTTGGCGCACAAAAGAGCGAGAAAGTATCTGGCAAAAGACATTTTGAGAGAAACGCATTGGCTCGGCGAGCTTTGAAGAGCTGATTTCCCATGAGATCGTCATCTGGACGCGGTATTTTTCTCCTGTCACTCGGTCCAAGAGCAGCGAGCCGTGCAGACTAGAGTCCCACTGTCCGTTGATAGTGATCTGGCGCGTCCCATTGGCATTGTGGCGGAAGACAGGCTTAGTGGCCATCTTGAGGGCGATGTTTGGAGTGACGTTTCCCATGTCCGGGTTTTTGCCCGCTGCGTCCACGAGTTGAATCTTGCCAACGCGTATTGCGACCACATCGTCCCAGGGCAGCACATCACCGGAGCTATGACTCAGATTGATGGTAATACGCCTTTGGAGACCTTGATGAAGCTGGAAAGTCCCAGGGTCGAGTTCTCCCGTCTGCGCAACCTCCATGGGCACGTACTCGCCATTCTCGTCCATTTCCATGATCTGCACTCGGGAAAGCAAGTCGTGTTTCTCTTCCGTGTAGAAATGCGCCTCGTTAATTCGAGCTGACTTGGACTTGCTTCTCGAGCTCGGCACCGCATCTCGCATGTCGTCCCAGCTAAGAAGCTTGTCGAGATGCATGGGCGAGACCTTTGCGAAGATGGCCACCCTCAACACGACATCGGATGGTGCAAAGAGGGGCACGTTCATGCTATGGACGCTCTCAAAGCGGATTGCATCCTCGTCAAAGTCTTTGACCATTTGCGTTGTCGTGATTCCATCTTCCTCGGATATCCCAGGAATGAAAAGCTGCGCGTGGACCTCTGTGCCTTCCCGCTCGGCAAAACCAACCATCTCGTGCATGACCACGTTGAACTTGATCGAATTCGACGGCGCCCTCGCTGCAGATGGTTCGAGTGATAGCTTAATGATACCAATGGCATGTGACGTATGCGGCGACAGCACATCTAGGTGGAAGTCCTGGACACGGCTTTCGAACACGGGTTTGAGAGGGATATCGGCCTCTCCGACCAACGTGTATTGGGGCATGCAAGCCTCTATGAATGGGTTGTCCAAGCTGAGATGCTGTGCATACTCCGGCTGGTCCAGGTACTGGTGCATCTGACGCATTTGCCGCACCCGATCATGCAGCTTCTGCACGCTCCAGAGATGCACAATGCTGTGCTTGTAGTCTACCACACGTACACCAATGCACGGTTTGATTGCTTGTTCGAGATGCATGTCGTCGCTTTCGCCGCCAGTAAGGATCATGTCGTAGGAGGAGATGAGAGTGTGCCCAGAGTCTACCACACAGAACTGAAACACGACATTGCTGTCCAGTTCCTGGCTCATGATTTGGGCCTCTTTCAGTGTCGCGGCATGCTGAAGTACCGATTCGGCCATCTGCACGTATCGACGTCCCCGCCAGTGCTTGATCACACGCTTGGCCACCTCGATCTCCTCCTCGGAAAGTTTTGGGCTCTTCTTTGGCCTCTTGAGCGGGTCCAGATGGAGGATCTTGGCTTCGTAATCGCGCTTCTGTACTTCGAGCTGCTTCTGCATGTCCTCCTTCATCTTCTTCAGTGTGGTTTCCATCTGGATCTTCTCTTTCTTGATCTCTTCGACTTCCACGTTGGCAGCTTCGGCGCCCTTGAGCTGGTCCATAAACTCCTCCCGTTGTTTGTCCAACTGCGCCTGCATTTCTTCGCGGGCATCACGCATCTTGTAGTCCGAGTCTCCTTGCTTTGGAGTGGACGGTATCGTGAGCGCAGTATCGAGTGAGAAGTTGTCAATGGTGCCTGTCGACATGTACTTTTCCCTGACGGGATACGAATTCATCGAGTCCATGTCTTCTTCGCCATCTCTGCCGACGACACGTTCTGCTCGAGCTCGCTGGACGTCTTCAAAGAGAGCATTCAACTCCTCGTCGGTGAGCTTGGTGAAGTTTTGGTCAGTGCCCAGAATAGCGCCCGCTGCCTCCCTGCGTGCGAAAGACCAATCCGAATCACGGCCCTGAGGAGCTGGCGAATCTGGACGGCTTTCAGTACCACCCCACTCAGAGCCTGCCTTGCTGTTGCTGAAACTCCGCTCGTGCCCTGGTCGACTGGGTGTGGGCGATGTTCGCTCAAGTGCCTGCAGTTGGCTGGCGGTGACAGATTGGCGAAGCAAGCTATGCCTTTGCGTCTCTGTCTTTTCTGCGCGCTCAGCTTGGGCCTCCATTGGGTGGTTGAATCTGAAAATATGGAAGTCGCCCAGGATGACGCGGTATCCCGAATGTAATTGCTGTGGTTCTGTGATGCGCTTTCCGTTGATCATCACGGCTGCGCCTTCCATGGGTATGAGCGTCACTGTTCCGTCTGTCGCATTGTTCTCAAAGGAGCAGTGTTCAGCCAATATTCGAGTCCCTTTCAGCTTGATGCCCAGGTGGCTGTCCGCGTTTGCCTCCGACTCGACATTGCCGACCATCGTGATACCAGGTTTCAGATTGTAGACGAGACATTCTGCAAGGAGTGGATCATCCGAAAGATTCACCAAATGGGGCATTTTCTTGGGTGTGCTCAAGCCGATGAACCCCTTCTCAATGCTGATTCCCAGTTCTTCCAGAGCAGACTCCCGTTCCTTGTGAATCTCTTCGGTCTTTTGCAGCTTCTGTTCCCAGGTCTGATTAAGATCTGTCAAGAGCTTTTCGCTTTGGCTCAACTGCTCTGCAATCTCAGCCTTAGACACCTTCTTTTGGGTACCGTCAGGTGCTGTGATCGTAACCATCTGCTGCTCAAGAGGTGTGCCTTCGGCATACACCTCATCCGCAGGCCCAACAACACCACCGCCGCCTCCGCCACCACCGCCTCCAAGCTTGCTTCTGAGCTGTGCCAGCTCCTCCTTGAGCTCTCTGATCATGCGAGCATTGGCATCCTCGTTGACAACAGCGTGGTTCTTGATGCGTTTCGCGGAGTCGGCATAACGCAGAGTACTGAGAGTCTCGTCATAGTTGATATCAGCAGGACTGATGGCCGCTATCATTGCAGTCATACTGTTTCCACCCAACGAGTCTTTCAACAGCCACGTCAGTACCGAGTCTCGATAGGGTACTTGTGAAGCTGCACCCTTTTTCTTCTTGCCAGTGGAGAGGTCAGCCAAAGCAGCAATAACACGACCAAGCGTAGATAGCGATCGATTGATCTCAGCACCCTCCTTGAGACGTGCGCCAGTGGCACCAGTGGAATTTGCTCGCTCGGAACCAGCCAGATCGACCAGACTGATCTTTGCGACCTTCTCCGCCTCCATTTTGGTCATTGTGTCGAGCTTCTTTTGGGTGAGCATAAGGGTGAAGACCGCGTGACTTCGACTGGACGTGGCGTTCATGTTGGTCGCAGCGACCGTTCGAGCCTTGTTGCCTTCATCCATGAGATGTTCGATCTCTTCGAAGCTGCCGACCACGAGTTTTGCAAGATCTTCAACATAAGGACCTGTCGAAGGATGCTCTCGAACTTTCAGGTTTCCTTTTGTGCCCGGATTCAGCAGGTCCTTGACTCTTTCATTGTAAATCTCCAGGTACGACACTTCGATTGTGAATTTGAGGGCCGGATCGGCTGCTTGTGCCTCTTTTATCCTCTCGAACATGTCCTGGCAGATCTTGGGAATGATACCGTGTTCTTTGCCATAGCCCATCATCGAATAGGATTTTCCAGAACCGGTCTGTCCATATGCGAAGATACAGTTGTTGTAGCCTGCAAACGCGTTGTCGAGTAGTGGTTTGCCCAGATCATCGTGAAGGTTTTCCTGGCCAGCATAGTTTGGATCGTCCTTGCTGAAGGACCAGTACGAACGATCGTAAGCGAAGACCTTCTGGCCTGAATCCTTGACGCCTTTTCCAGCTGCCGCACCGGCGGGTGGAGTAAGGATCGTCTGGTCGCCTTTCATTTCGACGATACATTGTGCGCCTCGGTCGATTTCTGTGTACGGCAATGGATTAGTCCTGCTCCTCTCGACAGAAGCCTCGTTGACAGACAGAGATATCCTCGAAACGTCTCGTAAGAAACAATGCCCATCGGCGACAACTCACCTCTCCCATTGAAGGGCCGACACCTCACCACCACCTTAATGTTTCCACCGCCACCGGGCGCCATGATGACTGTGTGTCGCGTGCGCGCGCGAGCCTCAGCGGAGGGCTCGCACGCAGAATCCGGGTTGCGGGTACGAGTGATAAACAGGTCGCTTGCCACGGGCTAGGTCACCTGGCACGCGATGTTCTGTCGGTGGATTAAGTTGTAGGGGAGTACAGCTAGTGCAGATCTCGTTGCGGTCCCGACATGTGATCCCGACTCCTGTCCGCGATATTCAGGCGCATTCTATATTCAAAATGGAGCCGGGTTGTGTCGTCGAAGAATGGTATGATTGGGTTCGGATCCGTAGACTAGCAGTCGGGGTTCGTGGATATCGGAGGTGTTTCGTGGGCTGGCACGATGGGATGCCAATATGTGATTGAGGTAGGTATAGCAGGTCGATCGGGGCGAGGGTCACGCGGACTGTCGACGGCCTCAAGGCCTCTCAGGACGAGTCGAGTTGGTCGATAGGCGTCCTGAAGAAGCGCGAGGTGGGGAAGATGAATACTGCAGCGTCGAGTCGCGATGCCGTTGATGGCAGAGAAACGCAGGTGGTGATGTTTTTAACTCGCCGGGCGAAGGTTGACGTGGATCGCACCCATCGATCAGGAGGGGTTCGTGCGCATCAGGGAGATCGAGTAATGATGCCCAAGCTTGGACTAGACTAGGTTGTCGAGACGGCGTCCACGAGGAAGAGAGGAGTGAAAGCCAGCGGGAAAAGAAAGAATAAGAGAAGGCGCTGAATCTCGTGTCAACAATTACCCGAAATGGTAGTATGAAAAAAAGACTCGAGCCGCGGTAGGTGGTGGTGGGCTGCGTAAAAGCTGCTGGATTGACGCGACCGCGAATTCACCAGGCTCCTTTGAGTCTAGGTTCGTCATAGGACCGGCCATAGGCTTGCAGCTGACGGGAGATTGCTGATTGATGCACTGCGGCTCACCGACAACCTTCTGGACTTGGGATGCTTACTCTGCTTTCATAGGCTGCCCGTGCTTCAGGTCCCACCTGACAGCCCCCGGACCTTCCAAGGTTCCAGGGTTGTCTCAAGTAAACTTGCCGCACCTGCCCGTTTCAATGCAAGACCCGAAAGTTTCGGTTTACGTTAGTAAGCTTTGACGTCGATATTCAACGTCCAACCTCGAGCACTGCAACAGCACTGAAGACATGGGGTCACGTATCCATCTATTCCTACCCAGCATCACTTGTCGTTCTCACCAGAAATGTCCTCACCAGGTATGTCGTCCTCTCGCAGGCGCCCCAGTGCCGTACCTTCCTCGTCCACCATCAAATTTTGTTCCACTCCTATCCGCCACTCTCCCTCAGCCAGTTTAGCGCCACGTCTTCTGAGAAGGGCAGCCTGCCGCGATAGCGCCTCAACACATGGCATTGCGCATACTAGCTTCCCTGGCGGATTCTGTCCTTTAGACCGTCGAGATGAGAGCGCGTAAGGTTGGCGTCTGTCGCGTTTTGCAGAAGGAAGTTGACAATGAAGTAGTCGCGGTAACGACCGCCGACAGCTTGGTTCACGGCCACTTCCAGCGCAGTCATCTCTGACCCGGCAGGCCCGCTCGGAAGGTCGAGCCGAGCTCCATGTTGAAGGAGAAGCCCGGCGCAGGCTTCGAAGAGCTGGAGGTCGGCATACCCGCACACTTTGCGCAAAGGCGAGAATCCTTGGGTCTCCGTGTGATTGGGGTCGACCCCGCTTGCGAGGAGGCATCGAACAACTTGCGGGGACGCAGAGTCGTTGCCAATTGCCACATTCAGCGTTGTTCTGCCAAGAGAGTCTTTCTCGTTGACTTTACAATCCAGCGCCGGATGTGCGAGGATTTGCTGAACGAACATCGCGCGTCTTTCCTCCCAAAGCTTCCGATCAGCGGGCTCTTTACAAAGTTCACGCTGGACAGGGAAGCTCTCCATCGGCTGGACAGCATAGTGGCACGCCAGGTCGCAGTCGAGGTATTCCCATGCCCACAAACCTTGTGGATCATACTGGTCCAACAATTGAGGGAGTTCCGAACAAGCGTGGAAAAAGCCGGCCTTGAAAGCGATCGGATAGGCTGTAGTGCCACCGGTTCATGAGATCGTGTCCGCCGACAAATGCAGTGCTTTCAAAGCGTGCAGCTCGTCATGGTGAATGAGCGACAAGTGCAAAGCCGTGTACCCGTCGTTGTCAATGCAGTCAACAGCGACCCATCCTTCCACTTGTTCTGGGACGTGCTGGAGAAGTCTGATCATGTTGCCGTTGTTCTTGCGAGCGGCGGTATGGAGCACGGTCGTATCCTCTGGGTGAAAGCGGGTGGCCAGACTTCCTGCAACGTCAGCTCCTCGCTGGAGCAGTAGTCGCGCCGTGGCGACATGACCATGGCAGACAGCAGTGTGGACGGGGGTCCACAGAGGAGACCCTCGCAGATCACGAAAAGGTTCGTCCGCATCGACTCGCAGGCCAAAACCATGCTGACACGAGCAAACATTATGTGAGGCGACCTCGAGCCGGGCTCCGCGCTCCCTGCGCAAAACTGATCAGCAAAACTGATCAGCAAGGCGGAGCACTCCGAGGGGGATACCTCAATACTTACAGAAGCCACTCTACAGCCGCAAACTGGCCGTACTTGGCTGCGATGTGCAGCGGGGTGAAGAAAACGTCGTGTACAAACCGGTCATGCGTCTCTTCTCCGTCTGGAAAAGCCCAGTCATAGACGCAGTCAAGGCGTGAGGCGTTGGTGTCGTTCAGCTCTGCGCCGTAGGTCCACAAACGCTCTAGGGTGTCCAGTCGGCCTTCCCTAGCCGCCCAGAATACAGCACTACCAGACTCGCGAACGTTTTGCTGGTAGAGCATTGGGTTGATGAGCTCGTGCAGACGGCGGCTGGTTAGGGCGAGGTTGAACTGTGCTCCAGGAGGGCACAGTTCAACAATAAGCTTGAGCACCTCATTAGGGATATCTGAGAATGAGGCCATGGTGTCAACAGGCCTGGGCTGGCCACACTTTGAAGGTCGGAAACACTGGTGATGTCGAAGGTTCATGTAAGTCATAAGTTGTGCTTTGGCTTTAAAGAAAATTGAGCCAGAGAAGAAGGTGAAAGTCATTGGAAAGTTCACTTCAATGCACGCTGGAGTTTAAAGGCACGCTTGAATTGATGGAGTCCGTCCGCCATGGGAAGTTGCCAACCAAGGAAAACCTATGTTGGGGCAAGTAAAAAGGTTGAGGATGCTGTGCTCCAACGCAGGTAGAATCGCCTCATGATTGTCCCGGTGCCCAAACTCGAACTTGGTGATATCGCAATTTATAGGGAGATAGAGGAAGATGCAGTGCATAGACCAAAGAGAACCAGCCAAGCAGAAGTCAAGAGTTGAGGAAACCTGTGCTCGAAAGGAATCCGAGCGAAACTATGCACTAAAGAAAGTTGAGAGAATGGCGCTGTGGTAGCCCAAGCTCAGAGTTGGTGTGGTTATAGGTTCTTGGAACATAGAGCCGAAGACACAGAAAGGCATAGAGCATCACAAAGACCAAAAGCGCTCGTCAAGCAACCTACAAAGGCTGGGTATCCCCCTGGCCCCCGAGACAGCTGCAGTGGAGGGAAATGGCAAGGCACTGTGAGTTGCTGCTTAGCTTCTGAGGATGACAGAGACTCCATGTCATATGAGATGGTGATGATGGACAGCGCAAAGTGATGGTCAGGCTTCACAGATCTCATCGGGGAGGATCTTACATCGAGCTGTGGGATGGCCCCTGGGCGACATGAACAGTTGTGCATAGAAGCCTTTGAAGAAGTTGAATATACAGCTTAATATCACCATCTTTGAAACATATTATACATACTACAGCAGTTAAAGAGTGACAAGGGCGAGGGACAGATTCTGAATATGGACTCAGATGTCAACACACTATTATTGCTTTTAAGTTTAACACAGCCAACTGATATCCAGGAACCAGGTCAGAAGAGCCAACCACTGCTTACATGCCAATGTATGGCTTCAGTACAAGGGACATATAACAAGCAGCAGATGCCCAAGCCAATGCTCACCGAGCACTTGATCATCTTGTGGTCTAGACATTCTTTGTACTGATGTAAGCTCTAGCTAGGTGAGAGCGCACATGCCATGCTTCTTGCTCTATGAGACACACCTCGAGCCTCTGTCTTGCACAGAAGTTGCACCGGTCCTGCAAGAGCACGTCCGAAGTCCCATCCCCGAATCTTATCTAGCCTCTTCTCATCAGTTCTAGGTCGGCCCTCACAGTTTTCGCATATTGCATCCTTCTATGTTTTGCATCTTGTCTTGTCTGCCTTCTGATCTTGATCTTGGTCTTGCGGTGTGTTGTTCATGACGGTGCTTGTAAAGAAAAAGCAAAGCAATGCCGACGGTCTGTCCTCGAAAACCCACTAGAAATCCAACTCGAAACAAAATCGATCATGTTCTTCAGACCATTTCCGAAAGGAGCTTGGCACGACTGTCATCAAGAGCCTTGACAAAAGTGTCGTACGGAGTCAGGGTACCCAGCGCCCGGCGCATGTGAGCGTTGACAATCTGCAGACCGTAAACATAGCTGGCGTTGACCCAGCCGAAACTGTACACACATACTGTCAGTGTCTCTCATGGATTTGCAGAATCAGATGGAAGAAAACTTACCCTTCCTTCGCCACACCCTTGAAGTCCAAACCCTGGTTGCCGTACTCAGCATCGACCCTGTGCGGGTCGATGGGTCTGGTTACGTCGTACTTCTCCACCACGACGCCATTGAAGTCCACAAACGCCTTTGTCATCATGTACAGCCACTTGTAGGCTAGCCGCTCAGCCTCTTCCGTAAAACTATAGCGGTACAGGCCCGTCCATGCCAGGATCTGCTGCGGCGCCCAACCGTACGGGTAGTCCCATTGTCGGTTAGGTCTCTCAAGACTGATCTCGCCACGGCTCTTCTGAGTGCCAGACAGCAGACCGCCGTACGCTTCGAACTTGGGCAGCGCCTTGGTGACCATGGCCGCCGCTTGCGAAGGCGAGGCCACACCCGCCCACAGAGCCCAGAAGGTTGTGCACGACTCGTACGACTGCTGCTCGCGCTTTTCTGTGTCGTAGTCGAAGTACATGCCCTCCTTCTCGTTCCATAAGTACTTGTCAATAGCGAGCTTTCTGCGCTTCGAACGACGGTCCCAGATAGAGGACGTCTCAATCTGGCCGGGCTGGAGTGATCCAACACAGTACTCGGCAGGGATCTCCAGCTTGTCGCCGAAGACGCTGCGGATGGTCCGGGCAATGTCGGTCTCGTACTTGTACAGCAGGGAGTTCAGATCAATAGTCGCCAGGTTGGCGCACACCCGCTCTAAGCGGTAGCTGGTGTCGTGACCAGACTCACGCACAGACCGGTCGTGCATAAAGTAGTCATCCAGCTCGGGCTCGAGAATCTCGCGGTGGTTGTAGGCGTGAACGAACTCCTTAAACTCCATGTTGTGCTTCTTGCAATAAGGCTCGAGAACATGAACGAAGTGCGTGGCCTCGGTCTCGGGCGGAACGCCGAGACCTACAGGCCGGTATCGAGACAGCCCTGTGACCGGGTCAAGACGAGGGGCGGCGGCCCAGACACTGTGGTACTCCTTGATGGCTGCAAGAATAGCAGTGCGCAAGAACTCCAATGCACCAGGCTCGTGCTTGATCTTCTCGTAGACACGGAGAGCCATGTCAGTGAGGAAAGGGGGCTGGGATCGGCCCAGGTAGTACGACCTGGTCGCGTTCAAAATCTTGCCGTAGTGTTTGATGCAAAAGCAGAAATTGATGACCATGGACTTTGCGAGATGCACCTTGTTGTCGACCAGGAGGCCCAGAGACTCCATGTAACTGTCCCAGCCGTAGAACTCGTTGAATCGACCGCCGGGAACCACAAAGGGCAGGCCCCGCAGAGTCTCCTCGCCCGTGTTGGGATCAATTATTTTCTCCATCTCGATGGCGAGCAGACCGGGGGCGGAGTTGAGGTCGCGGATCAGCTCAGGCGTAATCTTGTCCGACGAAGGAAGCGGGCAAACGTCGAGTCTCAGGTCTGGGTAGTCCTTGGCTACCTTGTTATAGAACTTGAGCTGCTCGGGCTCGGCCTCTGGGACGTAAATGCGCGGGCGGGGATCGTCAGTCCAGTCCTTTGGGTCCTTGGCACAGATCTCAATGGTGGAGGCATCGATGCGTCTGGTCAGACCGTCCCAAAAATGGTCTCGGATCAGGCGGGAGAGTCGGTTGACGGGGTTTTCGTTGAGACGAGCCTCGTCCAGAATGACCTGCTTGCGCCCAAACTCCTTGGCCAGTGATAACTCTTGTAGCAGGTTGGACAACATGTATGTGCCTCGGATATCGAATCTGTTGTGGCCGTCAGATGCTGCTGTGCGGAGGGAGAGCACCTGTGGAATGTTAGCATTCTGTATGTATTTCTGGACCATCTTCTGAATGTTGCTGCCGCGCATACCTTGGGGCCGTTGTCCTCAATGGTGATTTGCATGTTGCCATCGGTATCCTCCTGCTTGCTAAGACTCTCGAGGGTTGCATCAACCTGAATGAGGAAGCGACGGTTGCCTGGGATGGTGGTTTCATCTGTGCAGGTGGAATTGATTAGCATCTGTAGCTATCCAAGCTAGCAGGATTGTTGCGGAGATCGGGTCTCAGCTTACCATGACTGCCTCGCCGGAAGGGCTCCTTCAGACCCATTCTCTCCATCTGCTGCATGAAGCCATTCTGGGAGAAGGTGCGAGTTCGGGCGCTGGCCTTGGTGCCCTTGTGGCGGGCATCGGAGCCATAGTAGGTTTTGGCATCGTCGAACACATTATAATCGTCAATGGAGTTGTTCCGGGCTGAGGTACCTGGGTCCTTCTTCACGGCATGATCTTGGGAGTCCATGGTGCTGTGGTGCCCAATTGGGGAGAAGAGGGTGGCTTTTATTATGGGTGATTCGGTTCTGCGAGGTGCGCAGGTAGGTTGGCGGGGCGAGGAGGACTGTAGGAGCTCTGGTATCCAGGTGCGCCAAGATTATTACTCGAAGGTATTGTTTGGATAGGAGGGTGTGAAGGAATGTCGCCTAGGTTGTAGGATTGGTCGACCCGGGGAGATATTTGTTGATGCTGGTGTAGGGCAAATAGGTCGCGTGGCTATCAGTGATGGAGGTGTGTGTATGGAGTTACTTGCTGACTAGGTTTAGGTTAGCGGACGGGAAACACTGTCCGGGCATGCAGCAGTAGCGGTCTGGACAGAAGATGGAGGGTTGAATGTAAGGAGGAAGGGCGGCTTGGTGTCAGCAAGGATGGTGATCAGATGGCAGCGCATGGACGGGAAGGAGCGCCACCGCTTGCCAGAGGGTGGTGTGATTGTCCATAAATAAGGTTTGGTGTGATAGAATTCAGGGTCCAAAGCAGACCTCGGGAGTCTATCTGTTCCTACTGACCTGTCTGGAGCAGAGGCTAACACTGCACTCTGCGACGCCCTCACCCACACGAATCTGCTCCTTTTCCAGATCGAGATCAAAAGTCAATGCAGGTGACAGGGCAACCGGAGGCTGAAAATTAGGATTGGGTCCAAAGCTTGCTGTGTGCTTGGATGTGGTTGCACAAGAGTTCAATTGGAAAATAGGTGCGAGGGTGTGGAGGAAGGCAAGAGTTGGTTGGTCTCGCAGTAAAACTTCAATGTGATACTTGTTGCGTTTTTGGTTTTGTCGAGTCGAGGGGTCGAGAATTGGCCTGCCTGTCTTGGAGGGGAGAGCGGTGACGTTGCTCTAGCAGATCTGGCAGCTTTTCTGGTCCCTACAGGGCCCTCCCCTTTCACTCCTCCCTAGCAAACCCCACTGTGACGTACTGTGGGGCGTGGAAAGTCTGAGTTAAGTCCGAATTCCCAGCTCAATACCCTTGATTTATATTATTATATCTCG
>PYFS01000531.1:0-22787 GCA_003671545.1 Ophiognomonia clavigignenti-juglandacearum | reverse complement strand
CCCCTCCCCCCCCCTCCGCAAACACACTCAGGTCGCTCTGCGGCGTCTTTCCCGCTGGCTGTTGCCCCCTCCCCCCCCCCCCTTTTTTTTTTTTTTTTTTTTTTTTTTTTTTCTTCCAACATCGCAAAGATTTCCAGGCGTGCAGCTCGTCTACCTAGGTAGCGTGGCCACGTAGAGCTGAGAAACCCGAAGATACAACAAAAAGACATGGACTAACTATGCCATGAGCTGTCCAAAGTCAGCGTCCTTGAGCGCGTTCAGCTTCCCCTCGTCATGAATGATGCGCTGAAGCAGCGAATCGACGAGGGATCGCAACCGGGGGAGTTCCGGATGGGCCCTACAGGGCCAGTGGGCGAAGACTTTGTTCAGGTCCGGGAGGACAAGTATGGTGCCGGCGAGCTGCTTGGCCACCAAGAGAGCTGGGCTCGTGAGTCCGTGGTCGCCACGCCCATGCTGCTGCTGCTGCTGGTGGTGGTGGTGGTGGTGGCCGTCCTTCAGGAGGCCTGATGACTTGCTGGCGATCGAGAAGTCGGGAGGTACGGGGAGAAAAAGGGGTCTGCTGCAGCTAGGCAGTTGATACAGCGGAGATGTCGAGGCGGGCGATGCTGCCGGGCCGAAGCCTAACAACATACACTCATCCTGTTTCCCGGTCTGGGCGGTGTACATTTTCCCGGGAGTTGTTACAAGCAAGTGATGGCAGGAAGCGAGAAAGCTCGGGGACTCTAAGAGACAGGCAAGCGAAGTACAGAGTGAGCAAGGGCACGGTGGAATAGCACACAGAATCCAGTGGACAATCCTAGTATATATAGACGTTTGGGCTGAGATTTTCACAGGCGATATCTCAAGTATAAAAAAGGCTCGAGAGGAGTGTGTGGCGCGTCTAGGTAGACACCATCACACGCTCAGCCTGGGCTCCCCACCTTGCGGGTAGCAATCGCTCGAAGGCACCCCGGACTGGCGAGGCAATCTAATCGTGCACAATGTATGTATGACGTGGATGTTCGCAGAATATGTTTAGTTTAGGCGCCATCGTCGACTTGCTGGGCTCACACATGGATGCATGCCAAGTCTCGTGGGACTCTCGAAGGCGGCACAGTGCTTCTCGGACATACATGTCACGACAGCCTCCATCTGGGCCGGTCAAGGTGCTAACTCGTGCATTCTTCCATTCGCTCCAACCTGGTGATACAACGTTGGTATCCGCTTTCTTCCTTTGCCCTTCGCTCAACCTGGCAACATAGTTTGAGCATTCTTTTCCTTCTACGGGCAACTTGTCGAATGATCAGCACATAAATTCAAGGGGCAGGGCCGCGATGCTGCCCTGGTAAGACGTGCTGATGTGAGGGCCCCACGCTACATGTCCTTATATGGACATTTTACCGAATAAGCAGCGTATGAAGCTGGGGGGCAGGGCCGCGATGCTGCCTGGATAAGTGGATAAGACATGTCGATATGAGGCCCCCATGAGTAGCTATCTGCTGTCGGGGGCCGATGTTACCAACATTATTGCCGGATCATGTGTAACATACATTGGAAGCCTATCGAAAGCTTCCATTGAGTCCCAGCTCAGTAGCCGCGCCTGCCTGCGCTAGGTTCAAATGTGCAATTCACGAGTACCCAAGCATCAATCTTGTGCGCACTTGTGCACCAACAGCCATGAGGCTCGCGAGTATGAACGCCAATTGCCCGGCCATGAACGGTGATTGGAGAACACCATGCTGTTGGTTGGGGCCCATAGCCAAAGGAACAGTGAACTGGAAAGCGTTGGAGTCAAAGACACAATCAGACTCGGTATGCCAGTTCCTTCTGTCAGCCCAGATATGCAAATCTCTCACGGAATGGCCAAGGACGCAAAGGAAATACCAGGCTCATGAAGCCCCTGTAAACTGTCTTGATGACAGAGTTTGGATTTTGAAAAGTGTAAGTCCATCTGTCTGCTCGCACCAAGCCGCACCCATCGCAACCACAAACGCGTCCCTGTCAGTCCATCGCAACCACACACGCGTCCATCACAGTCTCAAACCACGCCCGAGTCCTTCAGAAACTATGGTCAATTCCTCTCCTCAGGATCTTGAAAACGACCAGGTATTATTCGATTCCGTAATCACGCCAAGATTCACTCACTCAGTATGAAAAAAAGTAAAAGAAGCGGAAAACACACTTTCGAAAAGAAACAAGGGGGAGAAGAAAACACGAGGTTTCTCTAGTGGTATCATATTGAATTGGAAAAAGGAGAAAAAAACAAGCATAGCCGTGAGGGAAAAAGGAGAGAAGATTTGTCCGGTAAAGTTGGATATCAGAAGGCAACCCCATCTCCCAGGGCTCGCCATATTATCGACCGTCGGCTTTCGAGGTATCAATCGACCAGAAAGGAAAGAATGAAAAAGATTGCTTGGTGCCCGCGGGCTCAGTCTAGGGGCCACACAGAGCCTGCTGTCTGGTTATCGTGCCATCTCCACCCGTGATCAGTCTGAGGTTCCTAACGCGCGACTGGAGGACGAGGTCCGCCGGGGGCTTGGGGTCCGTCCATGTTGTTGGTCAGCTCGGCTACGCGAGCCTTGATGCGCGCGACACGGGCCTCAATGCCTGCATTGGGTAATTAGCGACGATGCAAATGGGGGGCAGAAGCCCGTAAACGGACACTGTCTCACTTACTCTCTTCGCCGTTCGGTTCAGCGTTCTCATCTCCCTTCGCAGGCGCCTTCTCTTCACTCTGGCGCTGGTTGGCTTGCGCAGCACGGTTGGCGGCATTCTTGCGAATCTGCGCCCATCGCTCAATCGCAGGCGCCGTCTCGGACTGAGGACCGGCGGGCTCAGGTCTCTGCCACTTAGGCTTTGTCCTGCGCTCAGGCGCGCCTGCGGGCGTGGCCTCCGGCTCGGGTGCAGGCTCAGAGGTGTCGAGAGGCGGCGCGGCGGCCTCGTTACCCTCGTCAGGGACAAATGCGGGCTGGTCTGCGAGCGGCCCCTGGTCGAAGCGGGCAAACTCGTTCTCAGCCTCCTGCTTGTCGGCGGTACCAATGCGAGAGTCGGCTTCATGGATAGAGTTGCGCGAGTGATTCGACGGCTCGTACGCCGGCTCCCGGTGGTTTGCGTTGGCCTCTTCAGGGGACATGGGGCTGATCGGATGTTGTGTGAGAGGCGTAAGAGGCTGCGCCCGTGGAGTCTGCGGTCCAGATGACTCTTGTTGAGGCGTGTCGGCTCGGAGGGGCGCCCCAGTCGCATGGGGATCAGGTGTTGGAGCGTTACGGCTGTCGTTGAGGAAAGCAGCCATATCAGTCGGCGTCTCGTCGGGAACCTTGGACGCCCTCCTGTTCCTGCCAAACAGCTTTCTAAATCCTCCATTCTTCTTGTCTCCCTTGTGAAGCTTCTTGCTCTGCTTCGGACTATCGCCATCCGTGGGCTCAGGAGACATCATTTCGTCTCGAACATAGTCCATGCTGTTTTGGGCATTTGCCTGTGGAGCAGGAGGCAGTGGTGTCTCGCGTCCTCTTTCTGAAGCTGCCGGCATCGGGCTCGTCATCTCAGCCCGGCGATCCTCAGCAGTGGAGCGCACCGAGGGAGCTGGTCGCAGCGAGGGAGCTGGCCACAGCGACGGCTCTGGCTCTGGCTCCTCCGTTAGACCGTTGCCCAGGAGTCCATTTGACTGCATCGTAGACTGTCCCAATCCGCGCCCCGCCTGTCCGTTTGACAAGTAGGCCTCCCGGATAGTGTCCTTATCATATCGGTTGGCCCACTTCATGGCTGGGGAGGCTTCCTTCATGATCATCGGCTGTAAGGTCATGACACTCTGCGTCTTCTCGGCCATCAGCTCGGCATCGGTGCGACCACGACGAACGGCTACTCCGTTGTTCTGCTTCCTCTCGCGCTCTTGCTTCGCCTGAAGTTGCTGTGCTGCAGCTTGAATTTTGGCCTGCTGGTCGGGTCCAAGGCTTGACTTGCTCATGGCGCCCATCGTAGCGCTGCTCTTCAGGCCATTCTCTTGCTTGCCCGGAGAATTCTTTCCTTGCGTAGACTTGCGTCTAACCACGGTGTTCTTGTCCTTCTTCCTCCAGCTGAAAAAGCTCTTCTTCTGCGCAACATATGCGCCGTCCGGAGCCTCGGGAGCTGCACCCTTGATAATTTCCTCAAAAACAAGCCACCTGCCGTTCCTGATGACCGTTTCGATGACCGCACACCGGCCAAAAGCTGCTTTCCTGTCGGCTGTCTCCTCTGGCGCCAGACTGTTCATCCATACCCACCAGAAAGCCTCGTCCAGGTGCACTTGGACAATGCTGGCCAGTTCACCCTGCTCAACATTACGCGCCGACTCGAGTCTCGGCTTGTGGGATTGAGCGGATCGTTGTCGCACTGTGGTGTCAATGGGTGGCAACTGTTGGTCTGGAGACAGTAGATTAGTAGGACTACCAGCACGCTCGTCAACGAAGCCAGAAGACAAGAAGTCAGCCCATGATGGTGTCGTAGGTCTGCCGCCAGGCCTGCCGCTGGCCGGAGTCGTCCTCAAGCCCATAATTGGCTTAGGAGCAGGCGAAGACAAAAAGTCGTCCTCATCGTCATCTTCCAACGCGCCTCCAAAGCCAATATCTTCGAAGCGTGACCAAGATGCGTCTCGTAGACCTGTGGAGTGTTTCGCACTAGAAACCGCCTGGGTCTGATTGGCAGCAGCAATGGCGCGCAGAACTCTTCGGCACTCCTCTGTCAAAGCTGCCACTGGATCCTCGTACTCGGAGAAATGCTGCAAGGAGTCTTCTCGGTATTGGAAGTGATTTCCGCGGCGCAGGAGCGCAAACGGGGTCGGTGAAACGGACTCGACGATCATCACGACTTTGTAGGTAGAGGCCTGCATCAGAATGGGTCGCTTGGGTGGGTATTCGGTGTCTTGGAGCAGTGCCTGCAGGGAACGAGGGATCATCGCAATGGTGCCGGGACCCTGTTGTTGCGGGGCGAGGGTACGCAGATAGGCGAAGAAGAGGTGGCTCGTAGCATCCGCAGCTCTGTATCCTGTTAGCATCCACGCGCGTATACGGGCAAGCATTGTAGCGTACCTCAGCCATTCTTTGTATCCTCCGTCAAAACCATTGCCGGTTTCCTTCTGCTCGAATGCCCACCAAGCTGCCATCCTCGACAGCTTGCGACCTCCCAGACCATTCATCTTGCCGTGTGCAGCGATCGCAGAGAGCAGATCAAAGAAGTTAAATATGATGCTGGTCTTTGCGCCATTCTCGACACTGAGGGGAATGAAGGTCTTGAACGAGTCGCGGGCCATGTTCGAATCTGTCCAAATCCACTGTCAGCGTGTCTTCCTCACTGTGCACTCGCAAAGGTGCTGGGCGGCTTGCGTACCTTGCTCGCCAACCTTAAACAGCTCGTAGGCATCCCATCCCACCACACCATTCTGCAACCGACTCCAACACCATTTGATAACACCGGCAATGACCATGGGCTCAGTCATGCGCAGCTCCTGGGCCAGAGCATCTCCGCGCAGTCCATTGCCGTCGAAGAAGTGGCGGATGAAGGTGCGCACGGCGCTGGGGTCCGAAGTCGGGCGAAAGGGCAGGAGCAGAAACGGGTGATCGAGTGCTGCAAGTTGAGATGGATCGGTCAGTATCAGGTAAGCCCATGTCGTACGCGGAGGGGCGACCTAGGACCAAGATGGACTAAGACAATGGGAGGTTGCAGACGCGGCTTATTTGTTGATCAAATACCTACGCGCGCCCGACGTGACGTACCTCGCTTCTTCAATTCGGTTGTGCATCCTTTGACCAGCTCATGCACCTCCTCAGGTTCCACGGAGGCTCTTGTCCAGCCATCGGTCCATGCTGGCTTCGCGGGCTGCTGATCTGACTCGTCTTGCGTTCCCTTCTTCTTGGACTTTCCGTCCTTCTTGCGGGAGAAGAGTCCCATTGTGTCGACTCGGGGTTATGTGGTGGGTACTTTGGGGAATTTCTGTGTTGTCGAACTCAGAATGCGCGGGCCGATTGAGACATTGAACGTTGGCTGGCAGGGTGTGCGGACGAGGAGCAGTCGGCAAACACGCTGGAAACGCGCGGCTGGGCTTGAGTTTGAGCTTCAGAACAATTTCCGGGGCGGGGAAGACGTGTTGATTTCAATAGCGATCCAACGTTGAGAAAATGCGAACTTGGTCCGGTTCAGGTCGAGCCCGGTTGAAGAGGCGTGGTTGTTGCGGAAGGGAAAGCGCAGTGCAGGGCCAACAGGGTAAATTGTCCGTCTCTGGAGTGCAGATCGAATGTGTAATGGGGTTTATGGTTTGGGGCACCCAAGGTAGGTATGTATTTCGTTTAGAAGGGACCCGTTTGTCTGCGGCTGCCGAATTTGCCTGAGGTGTCACAAGATGAATCGTAATATGAGGGAACCTAAGCTGATCGACGTAGGGTCGGATTTTAGATAGAAGAAAGAGCACGGCCGGTGTTTGGTGTTCGTTGCACGGATGGTGACGGTATTGTATGGGAAGATGCCAATGGTTTGGTATCAAGGTAAGACCTGCTGCATGAAGGAACAAAATTGAAGGAAGACCTGCGAAGAATACCAGTGGTAAATTCACAAAAAGGTGAAATACAAGTGAGAAGCAGCTCTCAGGGGTAATCTAGATTCTCAATGGACGAGGTCGCAACCGCAACGGATGCAAGATTGTACAAAAAAGTGAGGTGAAAGTGATTTGATAGGGATCGGGTTGCAGGTTGAAATTAACTGGATCGACGAACTGCGCCCTACGGATACTGCCTGCTCCAAATCTATCAGTTGTCGATCTGGACTGCAAATACTGGGTACTTGTCTGCCTTTCGCAGTTCTGCTGTCCTTCAAAGTACCCAAAACAAAACATGCTTGGACAGGCCACTCACATGCATGCAGTTCACAACCTTGGAATGCCGGAAGCTTCAACTGATCAGTGCAATGCCTTTTCCCCCGTCTGGCGGTGCACACGACGCGGTACACGGAACACAGCACCAACAAGCACGGGCGGGATGGTGGCGTGGGACGAGGTGTCGCCTTGTGCCTGGAAAAGAAATTAAAGGTGTCGCGAGGAGCTTCAGAGTGAACCAGCCGCAGGTTCCAGGCAGTTCCGAGGCGCAGTGCACGTCCCTCCAACAAGAGACTGCATGTGGACCGTTGGCTTCGGCGGTGCTGTGGGTGCTAAGTAACCAGTACTATTTGTAAGTATGCTGCTGTGTGATATGCTTTGGAAGCGAGTAAAACGAACGATGATATTGCAGGTGATCGTCAATCTTCAGCAAACAATCGGAAAAAAGTAAAGTCAACCATCCATTTCATGCCCAACAGCCCTGGCATCAATTCAAAACAACCTCGTCACCTCGTCTCCATTTGGCAGTGACTCCACCTGCCCACCCCACCCCACCATCATCCCCCGTCATCCCACACAAAGTCTTCGAGCTTTCATGCATTGCTTGGCTCCCAGGTAGATCGACCACTTTACCTAGGCTGTCATAGATCGAGAAGCTATGGCTTCAATCTGCGTCACTTTTCTTTCCTAGCGGCCAGCCTCACATTCTAATTTGCAGCTAAGATGTATACGGGCTGGTGGGACACTCAGGTACGTGCATTCGGCCAAGATGCAGTGTGCACAGTACGCGGTTCCGTACGGGAAGAGCCTAGACCCAGCACAAGCAGAATCACCACCCGGCCTATTCCAGACAATACCCGGATGCTTGCAAGGGAATATCTCCGAAGCGGACGACGTTGAATCCAAAAATGGAAGTACAAAAAAAAAACCCACTATCGGTACGAAAACCAGGGGATCACGGCGGAAGGCTGCAACATCACACAAGCAAGCGAAGAACCACTGCCTGGGCTGCTTGGGTCCTTCTCTTTGCGACCCTGATCTCATTTCAACTACTTCGCGTGTTTGCTTGCCCTCGAGCGCGCGCGCGGATCATAATTAGTGCCGATTAATGCTCGTGGCCTTCCGGACCTGTCCTTACTTGAAGTATCTAGGCAGCGCGATGATGTCCATCCGCTCGTCCACTTTAAAATCCGTTGACTCAAAAAAAGAAACTAGCAACGAAGTGCTTCAATATAAAATCGACGACCCACTCATGCAGGTGGCGTCTCGGGATGATACCTAGCTACATACTACCCAGCCCGCCAACCTATGCCTATCTAGGCCTTTCGCCGTGGACGGAATCGACAACCGGTCCAGTACTCCAAAGGTGTGTGGCCGTGGGTGTGATGGCTGCAGCCGCTGCCAACGCAGCAACTTACTTGCAAGCGAAGCACACCGTACGGGTGCGACAAGCAAGCCAAGCCATTGGGCATTTCTCTCTCTCTCCCTCCCATACTACTAGTAGATACCTGACAAGATGCGCTGGCAATTGCAACCACACCACCTCAAGAAAGCCACCAAGCCACCTTGCACACCGGACCACGCCCTCGGAACCAAGGAACAGCGCCCTCGCCATCCACACACCCGAGCGCCACGTTTAAACCAACACATGGCGGCGTCCGGCAGAAGGGCGGAAGCAAAGGAGGCTGAAGCGCCTCCTACACATGTCTCTATTTCACCTCCCATATTAAGTGAAGGTGCAGTGCAGTAGCCTCGTGTGCAGGCCACGGGACTCCGGACGCCGCGGTGCCACCAACCGCCGATCGGCAGGCGTTTCCATTTCACATTTTAGATTTCCCAATTTATATATATAAGAAGGTTCTTGATTCCCTCGCGAAGGGGTCGCACTGACGACGCACCCAACGAACGATATGCAGCCTACATATCTGCAAGTCTCTGGGACCTGCATGCATCTCGCATCGGCTTGACCAAGCGAAGCGTGTGTGTGTGTGTGTGTGTGTGTGCTGGCGTTGGGTTCGGGTCGTGCTGTGCTGTGTGCCACGACTCGACCCAAACCATTGGGGGAACATGTTTAACAAACGCTTGACTCTACCGGGCCCTTGGACCGGTCCAGTTACTCCTTGAGTAAGTTGGTGGACATGTAAGGTCGTCAGAGGAAGTAACACAAATCTCACACATTGTGTCGAAGATCGGTGGAACGATAGATGCCATCTCAATTCCCCGCTCGGTCTAGGCCGTTCCCCTAACCCACCAGCTCGCAGGTTCGGATGAAATTGAAGGAAGCTAGGTAGCGAACCGCCTTGATGTGATATTCGAGATGGGACCAAATTGCGTCGAACGGAACAGATCTTGGTTGGCATCGCGTGGCAAGCCAGGAAGATATTCTCCGGCTGCGCAATGATTGCTGGCTGTCGATGGTGGCTTTCGAGCATCAGCACGAGTTGCCCCCTGAGACGTCATGCCCGTCGCGGGCCTTGGGATAATCTATCATTTCCGACCAAGCATGCCGGAGATCTAGCGGTCTGTTGTCTATCCTTGCTTGCTGTATCGAGCTTCTATGCCGCCTCATTCCTCCCCGAAGCCATAGCTCTTCACCCTGCTGAAGAACCACGGCTTGCTGTTATCGTTCTTGAGCGTAAACTCGTCCCACACCTGCTGCGCCTTGTGGAAGCTGAAGAAGCCCCGCCACACCAGCTTGTTATTCCGGCTTCCCTTCCCCGCGCTGCGCAAGCTCAGCTCCATGCGATACACGTAGTTGCCCCCACCATCGTTCTCCACCACCAAATCGCCCTCCGCGTCCGCCAGACTCGCCCCCGCCCTCTCTTCCGTCATCCCCTCGTCGTCGTCGTCGTTCGCCGCCGCCGAGCTTAGCTTCCACCGCGCCGGCAGGGCGTGCTGCATGACGCTCGAGGGCAGGTGCGCCAGCGCGCCGCCCTTGTGCCGCGCCATGTGCGCTTTCGTCATGTGGTGCACGACGGCCGGCGGCTCCTCGACCGTGCACAGCGAGATGGCGGTGCCGTCGCGGAAGAGCCGCAGGTAGCGGTAGTACGTGACGATGTGCACGGGGCTGTTGTTCCACGTGATGTGGCTGACCTGCTGCCCGGGCCGGATGTAGTTGACCGTCGAAATGTAGCAGCCGTTGAAGCGCACGCGCGGCCGCGCGCGGAACATGGCTTGCCAGGAGGAGTGGTATGTGGTGTACAGGAGCGCGAGGGTCGTGGCGGCGGTGGCCTCTTGTTGGCGCCGGATTAGGGCTTCTGGCGTGGGTTCCGCGTCTGCGTCGGCGAGGCTGAGGTTGGTTCGTGGGAGGGGTCGCCAGTTTGACTGGGTGCGGAAGTCGTAGACCATGCCTGTGAAGCCAAATCTGGGCCCGAGGCAGACTTCTCGCCATACACTGTCTTCTGTCGCCACGAGCCAGGCGAAGCGTCTGCATACCCTAGATAATCGGACAAAGTCGGCTACGTCTGAGCTCGCAACGGCCTGCAGGATATGAACGAGGATTTCTTCGGGCAGGGAGGCGATGGGACACGGCGGTTGCGGCATGCCCTTTATCGGCGGTTCGGCGGGCTCGATTGAAAGACCGGAGAAGCTTGCAACTAGATCCTCCGTTGTCACAGCTTTGCTCTTAGAGGAGGCGGGTGCATTTTCTTTGGTGGATGGGGCGGGTTTGGTGGCCTGCGCAGGCTTGGACCACGCTTCTGCGAAGTGCTTGTTTCTGTATTCCTTGTCGACTTTGGGGTCCATCTAAAGGGAAATCCATTAGCACTCAGATATCGCCTCTGTAGGTAAGAGTAGTGATGCGCACCCGGAATGCTTTCCGATATAGCATCAAGCTGTCCCCCAACGACCCTTGCGACTCCCTCTCAACGGCGCGCTCGTAATGATCCAGCGCCGTGACAAGATCCCCATCGTCCTTGTTAGAATGTGGGACTGCTTTGATAGGGACCGGGTCGTCAAAAGTCAGAGGCTCCACGTCGTCGTCGTCCGGATCTAACAGCTTCGGCTTCCCGGAGCTCAGGTGGGTCGTCGGTCGGGGCGGGGCCGGAGCAGCGGGTTGCTTCGAATTTGAAGGTCCTGCATGACCATTGTTTGAGCTGCTTTTTTTTTGGGAGCTGGCTACGGCTGGATTCTTGGCCCGGACCTCAGCACGCCATTGCTCGCGGAAGGATTCAAGTTCCGAGTTGACGTCCTTAGGGGCGTCCATCATGGGGAAGGAGGGGTACCGAGGGGCTGCTTATGAATACATTGAGACTGTGAATTGTTTGGTGTGATGAGACAGTCCCAATGCTGCGCTATAGATGTGGCAATTGTGGTATTTCAGGTCCGAGGGTTTACTGCTGTAGGTTGTCGAATGTCAGAAGGACAGTAGGTGAAGTCTAAATAGTCAAAGTGCTGGTTTGTGCGGTACAATTACTGGCGACTCTCGCCGTCACAGTCATTTGGAGTTGCCTCGGACCAGTACCATGCTTATCTTATCAGCGGCCGTTGAAAGGACCCTGTTCCCCGTTGTACTGTGTAGACGCTCCGCATGTTCGGGACTCGGGCGGTCGGGATGAGCAACTTGTCACAGAAAACGTGAAGGGCGTACGGATTACGGAGTACACGAACAAGCACCGTGTTGCACGTGTACTTGTAAATTCTTACTTTTATTGTAGCCTGTGCAAACTCCAAGATCAAGACCTCCATCATTGTGATGCTGCTTTGCGATCATGTCTGCGGCGTCGGAGAGAGTGGAGCAGATTCACAATAATTCACCCAATCAACAGTGGTGAGGTGGAGGTGACATCATTACTAACTCCACTAAGAATCAACGGGAGAATCCGCCGGTGCCATTGAACTCCGTTTGGGAATTGCCTCTGGGAAAAAAAGAATTGCCCGGGTAACTCTGCGCCTAAGCAAAGCGCAAACCATAATTTTGCAACAACACCCTTTTGAACCTCAAAACCCCTCTCATCCCCACTTGTGCCCCATATCTACTCCATTCACTGAGCATCACGAAAGCCTGAGCAAACAGACCAGCTGGACATCGTTGAGGGTCTTGAGGGCGCGTTCCACACCTCAGCTTCACACTCCATGTGGGTGTGATTGGAGCTGACTAGGACAAAGGAGGAGTGGATAAAAGCGACACATGCCCTCGACCAAGCTTCATGTGCCCATCATGGCTACAGTTCTCTCAAGCAGCCCGCCAGGGCAGAACCACGAACGTCTGAACCACAAGGATGAGCTGCGCATACGAAATACGATACCAGCCGAGGAGGACGTGGCCCGGGACGGCGAACCGGCAGACATCACACCCTTTCAAAAGATGCTGTCTGCTACTACAGGCAGTCTAATAACAGGTTTGACAAGTATGCATTCCATTGTCTGGACCCACGCAAGGGACAATCGGCTAATCGCAGGTAGTGACACCACTTGACGTCGTCCGAGTGCGGTGGCAGTCGCAAAACATTCAACAACAATCCTCCGCGAAATTGGCCGACGTCCCAAAACTCCCCCTCAGAGCCCCCGATGCCTTCCGGCCTGCGAATCTCGGCGTCACCTCCTGCTGCAGGGAGGTCTTCTTCATGAACAACAATACCGAGGTGTGCGTTGTCGGCCCTCACGTACGAGGTCCAGCAGTCACTCCCAATCTCGAATGCGCCGTCGAAGAATCCCAGAAGAAGACTTTCACCTCAACCTTTGATGGCATGCGCAAGATCGCTAGGAACGAGGGCTTCTTCACACTGTGGAGGGGCTTATCACCGACGCTTCTGATGGCAATACCGGCGAATATGATCTACTTTACGGGGTACGAGTGGCTGCGATACGACAAGATGAGCCCGGTAGCTGGAATGGACAATACCTCTGCACCACTTATCGCTGGAGGTATCGCAAGAGTGGTCGCCGCCACAGCCATAGGGCCGATCGAGCTCTTTCGCACAAAACTCCAAGCTTCCCACGGCGACACCGCAACAAGTCACGTCAGGGATACTTTCGCAAGCATGCAAGATGCAGTCAGGACGAACGGATACCGATCACTGTGGCGGGGACTGAGCTTGACATTATGGAGAGATGTACCCTTCTCGGGCATGTACTGGTGGGGATATGAGACGATACGAGGCAAGCTCACCGAAGCACGAGAGCGCGGCCGAGGACACACGTACGAAGGCGACGTTCGCTCACGGCGGCGATCGCAGAGCCAAGAAAACCACCGCGAGACCTTTGTCGACAGCTGCATATCCGGATTCTGCTCGGGCGCATTAGCGTGCGTTGCAACGATGCCATTTGATGTCGGAAAGACGCGAACCCAGGTGTACCACGATAGCGGAAAGAGTCTGACGGGCAAAGCGGGCAAGGCAGCTGCGGTACCAGAGGAGCAAACTATGTTCCGCCTCCTGGGCCATATCGTCAAGACCGAGGGCCCGCGAGGGCTATTCCGGGGCTGGCTGCCGCGGGTGATGAAGGTCGCGCCGGCTTGTGCGATCATGATCAGCAGTTTCGAGATGGGCAAAAAGGCGTTCCGGGACGTAAACAAGCGGGCGCTGGAACAGGAGAGTGAGCTTGATGTTGATTGAGGGCAGCATGGCGTTCCACACCCAAAAATCTCCACTTGACGAGAGCATGGCATTGGCGTTTTGGTTTTAGACATGACAAAGTCTTCACAGTACCAAAATTCGGAGTACCAGACCCAGGTACGGTATCATACGGCGTTTTTTGTGCTGGGGTCCAGGATGGAAGTACTGAGATACCGAGGGCAACGCCCTTTCGAGGTTTTATTGCCTTGCCTAGATTTACTGCATGTAATTTATCACTGTACAACAGCCGAAAAAACAATAGAGAGCAAAGAATCTACTCTGATACTCCGTACTTTCTTGGAGATCTATTTTAGGATCGTGAATCTGGCGGTCAGTTTGCTTGACGTAAGCAGATAGGAGTAAAGTCAATATTCAACGTGGTGATCCGAGTGGGTGGAAACGTGTGTATCAAACCTTCACACCTTGTTGACACATCAACTCCAAGGCGGCTGATCAACGAGCCCAAGCCGTCAAAACTGTCACCGTCAGCAATGGAGCCGGGTGGTCGGGTTGGCCGGAGATATCAGGGAGAATCGGCTCGTCACATGAAAGAATGAATTTTCTCAATCCTTCTTGTACATACGTACATACGGCTTGACTGCATTTCTAACTGAACCTGCAAGTATGATGCTGTCACAAATCACGGAGATGGTGAAAGTGAGACCCCACCCACCCACACAACCCCCCGTCGGCCGAATTCATGCGAAGAATCGTCGCACCGCAGAAACACAGCAGACAAATTGCTGGCAGTGGGCGGGCAGGCAGGACTGGCAGGCAGGCAGCCAGAAGCCAGCCCTGTGAGTTTTGAGTTGAGAGAGGCAGGGCGCCATTCACAGCACACACACCCGCACGATCAGCAGGTCATCATGTCTCTGACAAATCCAATCCCCTATATAACTCTTTTTGTGAACTTACCGTACACCAGACGTATGTACCTTGGCTGCAAATTGGAGGGGCAGCAAAGCTGTAGCTAGGTAGTGCTGGGTGGAACAACACTGGGCACAAGTTTTTGGATCACGAAAGTCCCGGCTGTCATTTCAGCTCAGCAGCATGCGGGAGATCGTCTACCCTGGCCTTGGCGGTGATTCTACAATTTCCCTTCTTCCAACTTTACGACCCACTACGCAGGCGCCGACAAGGCTAAATGAATGCTGCTTTGCTATCGGCTGAGTTTCTTTTCTTTTTCTTTGTTATCCTAAATGAGACTCAACTAAAAATATTCTTCAACAACGGCTTTGGAACTGGAACTTCCCATCTCTCCGCTGACGACAACGTGCTGGTACCGATACTGTACTATACACAGTACAGTGTACCTAGGTACAAGCATAATCTACGGATCACTAATAAATGTGGTGTTATCCCCTGTAGTCACCACACACACACACAGCCTTGTCAGTGGCTTGTGTCTCAGTCGTTTCTCTGGGGTATTGGAACTGCTACGCCTGTCAGGAATTAACCAGAAGCCGGCAATAAAGAAGTACCTCCCTCAACCACATGAGCAGGAGGTCATTCCGCGGCGGGATCTCGAAATCCAGAGCCTGGGGTAACTTGGTCAAATTCGTTCACGGTCTTACACCTCGGAAAGGGTTAGATGCCGCATCTACTACACCTGGACAACAACAACAACAACATTTCAAGGCTCATAGCATCGACAACGACGGCCGACCTTCGCCACAGTCAAGATCACATCAGCGCATCAGCCAGTATCGTTCCTCTACATCATCGTCGCCCGCATCGCTGTCGCCCACGATGGCGTCCGGTCTTCCCACCGGGAATCTCACCGGTGCCGGCAAGTTGACTCCTTCCCATCCAACTTCATCGATCGGCCTTATCCACAAGATTGTCTGCCATGTCTCTGTGCCGAACCGCGTACTGACCATGACTCCGTGTATCAGCAAAACTTGAGGCGGTCACTGGCTTGTTAGACAAGTTGACCGCAGACCTTGACGAGAGTCATCTCACGACAGAGCGTTAGTGCCTTCCCACTTTCTACGTACTGGGCTGTCCGATGCTAACACCTCACAGAAAGAGATGCTGCATTGGATGAACTCAAAGTCTACGGAAGAGACCCCAGAAATGCGGACCCCATATTTACGAAGGAGGTCAGTTGCATCCGACCCACGACCACCTGCAGCTCCGTGACATGGACCATGGCAAGGCTGAACCTCGGCAACAATTTCAGGGAATAAGAACGCTCGTCAGGCACGCCTTTGACAACGAAACACCATCAACCTCACACAATGCGCTCAAATGCCTCGCCAACGCCATGCTGATCAAGGCCGACGCACGGCAAATCTTTGTCGACCTGGGATACGAGGCGAAGGCGTGCGCGCAGCTGAAGAGGGAGACGTGGGATGATGAGTTCTTGGTGGGCAGGGTCATCTTCCTGACGACGTACGGCACCAACGTGGACGTCGCCAAACTCATCGACGGCCATGGCCTTGCAGAGACGGTCATCGCGAAGCTGGCGAACCACGCGAAGCTAGCCACGGCGCCGAGCAAGGGGAAGGTGGACCCGATGCAGGACATGGCTCTGTCCGAGACGCTGAAGCTCATGTTCAACCTCACGCACTTCGCCAAAGACAAAACCGACGCCTTCACTCCCGCCATCGCTCACATCGTCACCCTGCTCACTTCGCGCCAGCCCTCCTCCACCCAACCCCTCGACGGGCCCGTCGGCCATCTCGTCAACGCCCTCGTTAACCTCCCCCTCGCCTCTCCCACCGCCATGGCCACCCTCTACCCCGACACCGCCCCCAACGCCCTCGTCGAGCGCCTCCTGCTCCTCCTCGACCTCTCCCTCCAGACCTCCAACGACGAAAACCTCGAGCAAACCGTCACGCCGCTCGTCTCCGTGCTCCGCATCGTGCACGACTCCGCGCCCCCCGCCACGCAGACCCTCATCCGCAGCCACCTGCTCCCCACGGCCGACGACCGCGCCAAGGTCCTCGGCAAGGGCGAGACAACCCCCGCGCGCCTCCTGCGCAACTCGACGAACCCGCTGACGCCGCAGCTGCGCGAGATGGTGTCGCACCTGCTGTTCGAGATGAGCGACAAGGACGCGCATCGGTTTGTGGAGAATGTGGGGTATGGGTTTGCCAGTGGGTTTTTGTTCCAGAACAATATCCCCGTGCCGAAGAACGCCGCGGAAGGGAGTAGCTCGATCAGTGGTCAGCGTGCAGTGAACCCGATTACGGGGCAGTTTTTGGACCGGGAGACGGTGGTGGATGAGGGGCCTGAGATGACGGAGGAGGAGAAGGAGAGGGAGGCGGAGAGGTTGTTTGTATTGTTTGAGAGGTATGTTGCCCTGCTGCTGTTGCT
Source organism: Ophiognomonia clavigignenti-juglandacearum (assembly GCA_003671545.1). Taxonomy (NCBI): domain Eukaryota; kingdom Fungi; phylum Ascomycota; class Sordariomycetes; order Diaporthales; family Gnomoniaceae; genus Ophiognomonia; species Ophiognomonia clavigignenti-juglandacearum. The sequence goes on along the minus strand of PYFS01000531.1, from coordinate 6,095 downwards.
CGCGTGCTGGAGATGTTCAATGATGTTGTTGCTAACTCGCCTCGCAGACTCCGAAGGACAGGAGTGGTTGATGTGCAGAACCCAGTCGAGCAGGCCATCCGGGAGGGCCGATACAACGATATCAAGGACGACGATAGGGTCGAGGAGCTCGACGACTAAAACCTAAGTGTCTTGGGTTCCCAGGCTGGAAACCATTGCTAGGGGAGGTAGAACATCGGTTCGTGGAAAGGACAGGAGTTATAGAAGCATCCTGAGAATTTGAAGAGCCGCCGACGGGGGTGGACTTGGAGGACGGGTCGAGGGCATTGTTACGGCGTTCACTTATGGACTCTGGAGTGGCCCTGTGGGTTTTACACTGTAATGAAGATATCCTGGTTTAGTGAAATTTGACAGACTGCCTTGGTGGGCATCTGCACATTGAGAGTGTTCACTATATGCGTCTGGCTATTTGTTCTGAATTCATGGCACTTACCTAGGTACTATCTTTCTTCGAAGCGCCTGCGGCACGCTCCTGCAGGAGAGGTTGTACGTAATTGGTATAGAAACCCCTATCTAGGCAACTTAGTACCTAGGTACTCCTTAACTATGCACTCGTGTCGGCTTGATATTGCTATCGCGAAGTGTTGGGACAACAGTGCTTACGGAGATGTTTTTAGGCCAGCACATGTAGGTATACTTCCATTAGGCATGAGTGTATTGCTTTCTACTTGCCATATTCGTTCGAAGATTACCGCCTTGTAATTACTTGCAGTGTATAGTTTATACGAATAATCCTTCTCATATTTCAAAAACCGCTATTTGTGATATTAATTAGGTATAGAAGCAATAGAAAAATGGCAGGCACGTATTACTGTGGTATATTACCTTCAAGTTACCTAAGCAAGTATTTGACAGGAGGTGAGCTTGTTAATTTAGCGACGGGCCCGGGTGGTCCAAGCTCCCGCATACTTACCTGGGCACTAACTTACCCGTCCCGTTTCTTAAAACAGCCGTTTTGTTAACCCCCTCCCGACCTTCATCGCCTTTAGGGTGTCATCACATGTTTGAGAAATAACTACACCAAGCATTTACTCGTTAAAGCAACTCTTCCTTCAGTACAGCCTTGACCTTTGGTTTCCGACCAATTATCCCTGGTGAGTAGAACTTCCTTCCTTATATGACACCTGAGGCGCAGCTCTTTGTTCCCTACAGCTCCGTCTGACGACCCATGCCCATCCAGCTAGAGCTTGTGTGTTTACTTCTTGCGACGCGCTTTCGCAAACCCATCTCCCACCTCCTTCTCACTCAATTGGCCTTGGAACATCAATTTCCAAAAACCACTTGATACTGTCAGGCTCACTATCCAAGCCATTTCAACGGTTTCATCTCTATAAACGTGAGTCTCTTACCGCTACCCGTGCACTTTCCCGGTCGCATTATCCGCACACTCGTGAACCGCGAGGGGACTTGGTCAAGGTCCACCCACATTCACACTTCTTCCTCTCCCCTCTTATCTTTCCACCTCCTCCCCCTTTCTTATCTGTTTATCCTAAACCAACACCGGCACTTTGTTGAGCAGTGAACAGTTCAGCACCATTGCTGGAGTGCCACGCAACCAAAACGGCCGAATACCTCAGCCCACGGAAGGTCTTTTCGGGTGTCGCATCATTCCTATCACGAACAGCCTCACCAGCACCGCAAAGTGCAGGATCCGCTCAAGACGTCGCGATGCCTTTCATCGGAGAAGACGAGTAAGCAGTCGCGCCTTCTCTTTTTCCGTCTTGCTTTTTTGGCCCTCCCCTCATCGCTTGCTATTTCCCGACCAAGCCCGGCGCTGCTCCCTCCCCGCAGTCAGCTACGCGCCACGAATACTAACAGCAACCGCGGGCCTTGACAGGGCGCAAGACGTGCTGATTCCCCAGATCGGCACCGACCTCTTCGACAACGCTAGCGACGACGAGGCGCCCCTCGAGTCTGGCCCAGCCGCCGCCGAAGCCCTTCTCGAGTCCCTCGAGATCGTCCAAGCCTCGGTCATCCACCTACAGGACGAGGAGAACGGTGCCGCCGCCGACGACAACAACAGCGAGAGCGCCGAAGACGAGGAGGGAAAGGACGAGGAGCTTCCCGCCACGATGGAGGAGACAGCCCCGAAGAAGCGCGGCCGCGCTAGCCTCGCTGCCGCCACCCCTAAGGGCACCCCTAAGGCTACTTCTAAGGGCAAGGCCACCCCCAAGTCCACTGGCGGCAAGAAGCGCAAGGCTGCTGATGATGCTACCGAGGAGCCTGTCGCGAAGCGCGGTCGTGGTCGCGCTACTGCCGCTGCCGCTAGCAGTGCGATCAAGGAGTCCTCGGCTAAGCGCGCTAAAGCCCCCAACGGCTCAGCTAAGACTGTAAGTACACCCCGCGTTGAAGCTCATGAGTTGTGATTGCTAATGCCCTGCGTTTTCGTGTTACCAGGCGCCCAAGAAGGCCACTGGTGCCAAGCGCGGCCGCAAGCCTGGCGCTCCCAAGGCTGAGAAGGTCGAGAAGGTCGAGGATGACGAGGAAGACGTCGAGTATGAGGTCGAGAAGATCGTGGATTCCCGTACCAAGGGGAAGCAGACCCAGTACTATGTCAAGTGGAAGGGTTACGCCGCCGAGGACAACTCCTGGGAGTCCTCTGCCAACCTGGAGCACGCCGCCGAGCTGGTGAAGGAGTACGAGGCCAGCGCTGAGAAGAACCCTGCAGCTAAGGCCGCCGCACCCAAAAAGAAGGGCCCTGCTCCGAAGACCAAGAAGGCCGCCGCTGCCCCAAAGAAGGTCGGCGCAAAGAAGGCCGGCCGCCCGAAGAAAGCCTAGTGGATGGAAGTGAAGCTACCACGGTGGACCATGGACTCTCTATCTCCCCGGCTTCTGGAAACCGATTTTCATGCGGCCTTGGACGACAAGAAGCAGCCAGACATTGGACACCGGCCACTGCGGCATGGAATTATACGGATAACGATACTCGGCAGCTGTTTACCTGCCTACTGGTCGTCTGTTTTGATGGTTTACTCTTCGGCGGGCGTCCTGGCGTGTCGCAACAAATGTCGGATTTGGTCATGGCGGAGACACACAACGCTCGGGCGCAATCTTTGGTTTCGTGCGATGGGGCTGGGTTGGTTACGTGGCTTTGGGTCCGACTTTTGCTTTCCCGCGCAACATGTTGGTGCAAGCATGGGTACTTACTACATATGGGAAGGAGCTGGCTGGCGTGGATGCTGCAAGACTTTTCATTTTGAACGAAACGAATCACGGGGATAACAACAGACGAATGAGCTTTCATTTGAAAAAGGGGTCTGCTTGGCCTACTGAGTAGATGACGGCTTGAATAGGCGTAAATGGCGGCTTTATTCTCAGACTGTACTGCACATGATGCCTGTTGATCATGGTGATGCTGGGCCTTACAGCTGCGAGACCAGGTGCCCGAAAGTGTGAGACAATCTGATTTGAGGGTATCGCCACCGTACAAAATACAGAAACAAGACAGCTACACGAGAGAAAGTCATTCGCTTTTTCAAATGCAGTATACCACGCCATGCCATGCTATTAAACCCGTCTCCGACCTGCCGCTACTACACACCTGCCCAAGTGCGTCCCACAATTTCACCACCACACACCGCGCCCTTCTCACTCTCACTCAGGCCCGCCGTCCACAGCCTCAACTCCTCAACAGTGATATTCGCCCGCGCAAGCTTCCACTCGACGCTGCCCCTTGGGTACATACTACCATCAACGACACTGTCGCCCACATGCGCCGACGACAGAACAACACCACCACCACTCCGCGGGTCGTTGTCGCTCTTGCTCTTCTGCAAGATCCCGAACCGCAGTCCCACCTCGGTGACGGTGACGATGATGGAGATGACGATGAGCACGATGACGATCCACGTGATGGCGGACATCTTTGCGTCGGCGACGGTGTCGGACAGGATCTCGGCGAGGTCGAGGAAGACGCGGCAGCGCTCGTTGAGGACCTTGATGCGCGGGTCGATCTCGAGGTAGTCGCGGATGGCGGTGTAGAGGGGCGCGAGGGTGGGCTCGGACTCCCAGAAGAAGTTGGGTGTGGGGAGAATGTTGGAGGCTGTTGGGGTGAGTTTGTTAGTAATTCGTTTCTTTGGACAATCTCAAGGGGAAAGGTGTTGCTGCTATGAACGTACAGAGGTTGATATCCACGCGACTCTTGAACAGCCGCCCTAACACCTTGACAATCTCGTCACGGCCCATATTCAAATCTCCCGTGGCAGCCATCGTCTTGGGCACGGGTAGAGCCCCCTGCATGGTCTCGCTCATGCGCTCCTCGAACGAGCACAGCTTTGTGCTCTGCGCGACGGCATGCGAGATGCCGAGCTTCACCATGTGGTCGGACCGCGGAAGCAGCGTGATCATATCATTGAAGATCCGCGGGTGCTTGATCTGCGCGCTGTACTCGAAGTGGAACTCCTCGGTCTCGTAGTCGTTGGGGTCGAAGGGTCGAATGACGAGCGATCCGCCCTTCTCGCTCTCTGCAAAGTTCAGGTCGCCCAGAATGTCCTTTTCTTGGTGCTCGGTGAAGTTCCAGAAAACGACCACGCCGTAGGAGAAAACGAACATCTCGGCGAAGTCTTTCGCGTCTGGTGCGAGGCGGTTGATGGGGCTGAACGGCCTGTGGTCGTCTGGATGGCCGCCGTCTTCGGTGCCGTTGCCGGATATCGACTCGAGGGTCGTGGGCTCTGTGGTACCGACGGGACTACCGGCGTAGTCCTCGTAATAGCCATAGTGATGATCTCTCCTCTCGCTGCGCTCAATTTCCAAATCCAAGACTGTCTTGCCCGTGCCAGGCGTCTTCAAAATAGGTCGACTCCTCACACGGTATCCCTCCAGCCCTGACATCAGCGGGAGATGGTAGACGACATACAGGCAGTCGTCGTACAGTTTTGTCTTGGCCTCGTGCTTCGTCCGCAGAAACTCGGCTGTCGCCTTCATTTTGAAACCTTCGGCCGTGCAGTATGCGGTCAATCTTGAGACCTTCTCGGCACGCTGGCGTTTCGGCAGCCGTTCTGCATAACTCTTGCCACGGATTCCTCCGCGTTTCTTCAGCACATCCAACTCCACATCGCGCAACGGTCGGTCTTCTTCTTCCTCAAGCAGTCGTCTCCTAGCCGCCTCATCCTCTTCCAGAACTACATCCTCGTCCAAGTCCTCCTCGTCTGGCGCATCCGGAATCAGCACCAGCTTCTCGCTGACCTTAGTCGTCCTTTGCGGCACGTTCTGTGGTGTGAGCCGCCCGCCGGGCCCGCCTAGTACTGTAGCCATGCCTCCGCCTTCTGCCGGGACTGATCTCCGTGCCGCGGCGCGTGCAGCAGCTCTTTGTGCGGCGATGGAGCCCGGCTGTGGCTGGCGCTGGGCTTGCTGTTGGGTAGGCTGCGGCTTCTGAGCCTGCTGGACGTTTTGTGGCGGAAGAGGCAGTGGGACGCGCGGTTGGCCGGAGGGGATTTCGGAGGCGTGGCGGAGGACTCTGTCGACGGAGACGTTATGTATAGGAGAGAAGGTGCGCTGGGGAAGGGCGCCGGTGTCCAGCCGCTGTGCCATCGGGCGGTTCTTGCTAGAACGCATGGTTTTGATGTGGGTGTGGAATGGAAAGAGTGGATCGTGGGAGATGCGCCGTGGGTCGAGTCAGGGGCTGCCGAGTATATCGTCACTGCAAAGAGTTCTCTGGCGGCTTGTGAAAGATCCTCCACTTATTTCTGTGGGAAAGGGGAAATGGGAGGAGTTCTTTGTTGACACTGGACAGGCCGGATCTGCCGCCGTTAATGCTGATCGTCAGTGTCGTCGTCGTTGTCGAGGACGTGAGATTGAAGCTCAGTAATGCGCGGTGTGGAAGTGCTCCGAAGTTGGGTCGGATCCGGAGTGATTATAGATATGTTGCTATAAGTTGTAGATTGGGACTGCTGAGTTGATGGATCAGCTTCCGGTTGTGGTAATACTCAATAGTTGCTACCCGTTGGTGGTAGTCAAATTCATCGAAGCTGCCTTACAACCAGCCATCTCCTACCAGCAAAGTTAGGCACAGACGTCATGCCGCAAGTTCCCCCCCCCCCCCCGGGAACCCCGACCCC